>SJYV01022705.1:794069-846362 GCA_006410875.1 Neotragus pygmaeus
TTGGAGAAGACTCTTGAGAGTCCCTTGGACTGCAAGGAGATCCAACCAGTCCATTCTGAAGGAGATCAACCCTGGGTGTTCTTTGGAAGGAATGATGCTGAAACTGAAACTCCAGTACTTTGGCCACCTCATGTGAAAAGTTGACTCATTGGAAAAGACTCTGATGCTGGGAGGGATTGGGGACAGGAAGAGAAGGAGACGACAGAGGATGAGATGGCTGGATGGCATCACTGACTCGATGGAGGTGGTTCTGAGTGAACTGTGGGAGTTGGTGATGGACAGGGAGGCCAGGTGTGCTGTGATTCAAGGGGTCGCAAAAAGTCGGATGACTGAGTGACTGAACTGAACTGAACTGATGGATTTTCTTAATCTATTTTATTAGTTTAAATCTTTTAAATGATGTGACGCATCTTACATTTCTGATGACTTCATTAGTGTCTCATAAAGCGATGTGCTGCAGCCCAAACAATTGTATTATTGTACTGAGTAATGCCCACAGCTTCAGAAAACGATAGGGGAAAATTTCATTTGAGAAGTGGTTTCAGCTATACTTTTTAGTTAGAAGATATTTGAAATAAGACTTAAAATAACAACCTCTGTTATAAAAATATCTTCATAGAAGAGTATTCAAAAAAATCTCGGAAAAATGAACTCTTAAAACAATGATTACCAAAGCAGTGATACTTGGATAACATTGGAATAAAACCAAATCCAAAAAGTATTTTCATTAGAGTGTCCCTTTTGTTCTTCTTAAAAAATGTTTTATATTGTTGAATATAAAATGTCTCTCTGAATTTCTGTTTTCGGTTACATTTCCTGCTTGGAACATATGGAAAGGGTAAATGTCTGGAGTAAAATTTGGATGATATTTTAAACTATGAGAGAGGATCTTGAAGGATTAATGCAGTTAAAAAAGCTAAAAATGTATCTGCAGTTAGATGGAGACAACCATTTTGCTTATCCTACATTCTTTTTATAGAGTATGAAACAGAAAATGCAGAAAGCAGATCTTATAAAATTCTGTAACATGTTTACATTTTGATGTTAGTATCAATTTACTCTTCTACAGATGCTTAGTATTATTATGTTTTGAACACAGAGACTTCATGTGTGTAAAATAGCAGAGAATCCTAGTGGTAGACATTTTTGAATCAGGAAATGATTTCCTGAAGAACTTTCACTTGGAACCTCAGTGCTGATTTGTGAAGTCCCCTGTGCCCAGGGCTTGGGTCCCCAGAGCAAACTGAAGCGTTGTGGGTCTTCGATATTAGAGATGGATTTGAGTCATGGCCAAAAGGAAGGGTAGATATGTGCTGTTACTTCAGTAAATCAAGTGTAAAATGTGCTGTTAGTATTTGGCCTATTTAATCTTCCCTATTCTACTTTGCTGTGGTCAGAAAGACATGGCCCTTTTTTCCTTTCACAGTTTTTAATGTAGACATCCAGAGTACTAAACACCCCATTCCTTAGCATTCTTGTGACTACTCAGAATCAGCACTGAGGCACAGTGAGTGAATCAGCTAATGCTGGACTCAGTGGCCAGAGTAGATTGTACAGAGGGTGTAGCTGTGCTGCTGCTCCTAAGTCGCTTCAGTCTTGTCCCACTCTGTGCGACCCCATAGACCGCAGCCCACCAGGCTCCTCCATCCTGGGGCATGCTTGCTAAATTTCTTCAGTCATGTCTGACTCTGTGCAACCCTATGGACAGCAGCCCACTAGGCTCCTCTGTTCACAGGATTCTCTCAACCTCTGCTAACCTGGGGAGATAATGATATTAATTAACTGCACATTCCATCACATGCCAGACAGTAGGACACACATGCTTTCAGCAGTTCTTCAGTCACTCAGTTATGTCCAACTCTTTGTGACCCCATGGACTGCAGCACACCCGGCTTCCCTGTCCTTCGCTATCTACCAGAGCTTGCTCAAACTCATGTCTGTTAAATCAGTGATGCCATCCAATCACCTTGTCCTCTGTCCTCCTATTTCTGCTTCTGTTCTCCCCTTCTCCTTCTGGCTTCTATCTTTTCCAGCATCAGGGTCTTTTCCAATGTGTTGGCTCTTTGCATCAGGTAGCCTAAATATTGGAGCTTCACTGGCAGTATCAGTCTTTCCAATGAATATTTAGGGTTGATTTCCTTAAGATTGATTGGTTCGATCTCCTTAAGACTGATTGGCTTGATCTCCTTAAGATTGGTTGGTTTGATCTCCTTACAGTCCAAGAGGCTCTCAAGAGTCTTCTCCAACACCATAATTTGAAAGCATCAATTCTTTGGTGCTCAGTCTTCTTTATGGTCCTCTTTTAGCAGTATAGTGAAAGTCAGTAATGTCTGACTCTTTGTGAACCCACGGACTATGAAGTCCATGAAATTCTCTATGCCAGAATACTGGAGTGGGTAGCCTTTCCCTTCTCCAAAGGACCTTCCCAAACCAGGAATTGAACCCAGGTCTCCCACATTGCAGGCAGATTCTTTACCAGCTAAGCCACAGATCTGACAATTCTTCAAGGTAAGCTTATTGTTCCTATTTTACAATAAGACAATTAGTTTAAGAATTACTTGTCTAACACTTTCAAAATTCTGATGTGGAGTTGGAATCTGGCTGTGGTTTCAAACCCTGTTTTGTTTATGTTGTACTTTTGTTATTATTTCAATTATTGGAACCAGTCTTGAACATTTTGAACTTATCCAACTTGTTTATGATTTGTTCCATAAAAATATATGACAAATTATACTGATCAGTTCTAGGATACATTTACTATTTCACTGGCTTTCAAAAACAGGTCATTAGAGCATTTGAATTCTTGTCATAGTGTCAGAAGTTACAAAGATGAAATAGAGTTTTCAGATAATAGAAATGAGGGGTACTTTAAGAAAGAACCCAGAATGCTCTGAATCAATTTGAGTATCCTGCAGAACTGAAATTTGTAGTCATTCAAAATTCAGGACAGATGGCTTGCAGTGCTATCATGTACTCTTGGGTATTTATCAATTAAGATTCAGCAGCATTATGTCTGTATTCATTAGGTAATTGCATTTAAAACATTCCTTATCACAGGAAAGAAAAACCTCATTACTAAATCTTGATTACACCTTGCACTAGAAGTTAACCTCTTGACCAGTGACATATGATCATGGTTAAAAAAAAAAATAAAAGGCAAACCAGAATATTGCTTAGGGCTGGTGACAATGACCAGCAATACACAGGGACCGATCTTGAAAAAGTGCTTGTTCTCTCTTTGTTTCGCTCTTTCCTAGTGTCAGTGATAACAAATAGTATTAGCAGCATTAAAACCAAGTATACTGTTGATATTGGTACATATTAACATCATTTCCTACAAGTGTATCTTGATTTTGCTAATTTCCAAAACTTTTCAAAATATATTCTTAAAAAGAAGTTTTCGGTTCAGTTCAGTCGCTCAGTCATGTCCAACTCTTTGCAACATCATGAATTGCAGCACTCCAGGCCTCCCTGTCCATCACCAACTCCCAGAGTTCACTGACTCATGTCCATCGAATCAGTGATGCTATCCAGCCATCTCATCCTCTGTCATCCCCTTCTCCTCGTGCCCCCAATCCCTCCCAGCATCAGGGTCTTTTCCAATGAGTCAACTCTTCGCATGAGGTGGCCAAAGTATTGGAGTTTCAGCTTTAGTATCAGTCTTTCCAAAGAACACCCAGGACTGATTTCCTTTAGAATGGACTGGTTGGATCTCCTTGCATCCAAGGGACTCTCAAGAGTCTTCTACATCACCACAGTTCAAAAGCATCAATTCTTCAGTGTCCAGTCTTCTTCACAGTCCAACTCTCACATCCATACATGACCACTGGAAAAACCATGGCCTTGAATAGACGGACCTTTGTTGGCAAAGTAATGTCTCTGCTTCTGAATATGCCATCTAGGTTGGTCATAACTTTCCTTCCTTGGAAAGTAAGCGTCTTTTAATTTCATGGCTGCAATCACCATCTGCAGTGATTTTGGCACTCAAAAAAATAAGGTTTGACACTGTTTCCAATGTTTCCACATCTATTTGCTATGAAGTGATGGGACCAGATGTCATGATCTTTGTTTTCTGAATGTTGAGCTTTCAACCAACTTTTTCACTCTCCTCTTTCACTTTCATCAAGAGGCTTTTTATTTCCTCTTCACTTTCTGCCATAAGGATGGTGTCATCTGCATATCTGAGGTGATTGATATTTCTCCTGGCAATCTTGATTCCAGCTTGTGCTTATTCCAGCCCAGCATTTCTCATGATGTACTCAGCATAGAAGTTAAATAAGCAGGGTGAAATATACAGCCTTGATGGACTTCTTTTCCTATTTGGAAGCAGTCTGTTGTTCCATGTCCAGTTCTAACTGTTGCTTCCTGACCTGCATACAGGTTTCTCAAGAGGCAGGTCAGGGGGTCTCGTATTCCCACCTCTTGAAGAATTTTCCACAGTTTATTGTTATCCACACCGTCAAAGGCTTTGGCATAGACAATAACGCAGAAATAGATGTTTTTCTGGAACTCTCTTGCTTTTCCATGATCCAGCAGGTGTTGGCAATTTGAACGCTGGTTCCTCTCCCTTTTCTAAATCCAGCTTGAACATCTGGGAATTTACAGTTCATGTACTGCTGAAGTCTGGCTTGGAAAATTTTGAGCATTGCTTTATTAGTGTGTGAGATGAGTGCAATTGTGCAGTAGTTTGAGCATTCTTTGACATTGTCTGTCTTTGGGATTGGAATGAAAATTAACCTTTTCTAGTCCTGTGGCTATTGCTGAGTCTTCCAAATTTGCTGGCATATTGAGGGCAGCACTTTCACAGCATCATCTTTCAGGATTTGAAATAGCTCAACTGGAATTCTATTACCTCCACTAGCTTTGTTCGTAGTGATGCTTTCTAATGCCCACTTGACTTCACATTCCAGGATGTCTGGTTCTAAGTNAGGGATTGGGGGCAAGAGGAGAAGGGGACGACCGAGGATGAGATGGCTGGATGGCATCACTGACTCGATCGACGCGAGTCTAGGTGAATTCCAAGAGATGGTGATGAACAGGGAGGCCTGGCGTGCTGCAATTCATGGAGTCACAGAGTCGGACACGACTGAGCGACTGAACTGAACTGAACCGTTAATAAGTGCATAGCTAAGTGGTATTAATTATATCCATAATGTATAGCCATCACCAGCATCTATTTCTAAAACTTTTTTCTTTTGGAAAAACTGAAACGCTCTACTTATTAAACAATGATTCCACATTTCCCCCTCCTTCAGCCCCTGGTAACCACCATTCGTGTCAATGGACTGTTGGGTTGCTTCCACATGTTAGTTATTGTGAATATGCTGCTTTCTTTTGGGTATATACCCAGAAGTTGGAATTGCTGAGCCATGTAGTAATTCTTTTTAAAATTTTTGAGGAGCTTCTGTACTGTTTTCCACAGTGGCTGTGCCATCAACAGTGCACAAGGATTCTGATTTCTCCACACCTCTGATTCTGTCTTGGTTCCTATTTATTGTATCTCTGCTATAATCCTAAACAAACCTGAATCTGAGACTAAGCCCTGTGCTTTCTGCTTATGATCTGTTAAACGNGCCATCAACAGTGCACAAGGATTCTGATTTCTCCACACCTCTGATTCTGTCTTGGTTCCTATTTATTGTATCTCTGCTATAATCCTAAACAAACCTGAATCTGAGACTAAGCCCTGTGCTTTCTGCTTATGATCTGTTAAACGCTGCTGCTGCTAAGTCGCTTCAGTCATGTCCGACTCTGTGCAGCCCCACAGACGGCAGCCCATTGGGCTCCACCATCCCTGGGATTCTCCAGGCAAGAACACTGGAGTGGGTTGCCATTTCCTTCTCCAATGTATGAAAGTGAAAAGTCAAAGTGAAGTCGCTCAGTCGTGTCTGACTCAGCGACCCCATGGACTGCAGCCTACCAGGCTCCTCCGTCCATGGGAGTTTACAGGCATGAGTCCTGGAGTGGGATGCCATTGCCTTCTTAAATGGCCCAACTTGATACTTTGGCTATAGCCCTTCATGAAATCTTGTTTACCCTACTTTTTAAAACTATACTTTTTTCTTTCTATACCAGTGCAGCCATTGAAAAAAGGATTAAAATAAGTAGAAAACTAGAAAACTTCCTAAGAGCTAAGCAAAGAAATAGCCATAAGTATATACCACAAATTATGAAGAATATCAATGTTATTTGATATTATAGTTTTTAATTTTTATAAAGAATACATAGTTGGGAAAATCTAGTAGTATGGAATGACCTGCAATAAAATGTCCCAAATTCTCAGAAAAATCTATTGATTCCCATCCCCACCCTACCCCCATGCTTAAACCTGAACCTCTCTCCTAGAGTTTTATTCTGTACAGCTCTCATTCTGGACTTTCCTTCTCTTAGGTAGAATGTGTTTCCTAAATCTCAGGTCTTCCTCTTATATAATTTCCTTATTTTGCTGGAATTCATCTGCAAGTAAATTCCTAAGAAAGGGTTATGAGAAGTATACTTTGTGAGTACTTGAATGTCTGAAGAGAAGTGTTGTGAAAGTCACTCAGTCGTGTCCGACTCTTTGTGACCCGATGGACTCTACAGTCCATGGAATACAGTCCAGGCCAGAATACTGGAGTGGGTAGCTTTTCCCTTCTCCAGGGGATCTTCCCAACCCAGGGATTGAACACAGGTCTCCCACATTGCAGGTGGATTCTTTACCAGCTGAGCCACAAGGGAAACCCAACTTTTGGGTAGCCTATCCCTTCTCCAGTGGATCTTCCCAACCCAGGAATCAAACCAGGGTCTCCCTGCAGGCAGATTCTTTACCAACTGAGCTATCAGGAAGCATAGTATGAAGTAAGAATGTCTGAATTAATGAATGTCTGAAGATACATATTCTACATTCACACTTGCCATTTGTCCTGAATACAGCCCCCACTTCTTGTTGGAGAAGCATCCGTGATGTTGTAAGACGAGCCTGGGAAAGGGATGAATATTGGTGTGGCTCTCCAGGAAATGCCACCTGCCACAGTGAGCGCCTTAGCAACAGGTGTGCTCGCCTCTTTTAGTTTCTGGCTCCTGCTCCCTTGCCTGGCACTGACCCTCAATTCCATTTTTTCTGTAAGCCCTGGAGCCCTTGGAAATGTTGACCTTTCTGACTCCTGTTCCTTGGCTCTTACTCCCTGCCTGTCAGCTTTCTTCTCTTTGGCTTTCTTTCTGTTCTCGGCTACCCTTGGTCTAAATATCATTGACACTTGGACTGATATGTCTGTAGAGCTGAAGAAAGAGAAATAATGTTTGCAATCACAGTAATCCAATCCAAAAGACATACAACAGAAGTAATTATCCCTCTTTGCCTGTAAAGTTTTATATTTCCCCTTTCCCCTACTTTAGTCTACAGTTTTTTCTGCTGCACAACAAAACAAAGACCAAACAACAACAAACTAGAGCATTCAAATGCAGCGTGACTAAAAAAAAAAGGTGGTTTGCTCTTGAGGATTATTTTCTTGGCTGAAGGATTTCAAATGTGGAACTTATTTCATAGATCGATGTGTTTAGAGATCAGTGAATAGGGTGCACAGCTTTTTAGAGCTCAAGGATGTGGAGCCATAACCAGAGGAAAACTAGATTGACCCTCACCACCTCCAGGAAACGTGGTGTTAAAATGTGGTTTGAGAATGGATTAGAAAAGCTATCAGTTCAGTTCAGTCGCTCAGTCGTGTCCGACTCTTTGTGACCCCACGAATCACAGCACGCCAGGCCTCCCTGTCCATCACCAACTCCCGGAGTTCACTCAGACCCATGTCCATCAAGTCGGTGATGCCATCCAGCCATCTCATCCTCTGTTGTCCCCTTTTCCTACTACCCCCAATCCCTTCCAGCATCAGAGTCTTTTCCAATGAGTCAACTCTTCGCGTGAGGTGGCCAAAGTACTGGAGTTTCAGCTTTAGCATCATTCCTTCCAAAGAACACCCAGGGCTGATCTTTAGGATGGACTGGTTGGATCTCCTTGCAGTCCAAGGGACTCGCAAGAGTCTTCTCTAACACCACAGTTCAAAAGCATCAATTCTTCAGCGCTCAGCTTTCTTCACAGTCCAACTCTCACATCCACACATGACCATTGGAAAAAACATATCATATATAAGATCCCTGGTGGCTCAGACAGTAAAGAATTGGTCTGCAGTGCAGGAGACCTGGGTTTAATCCATGGGTTGGGAAGATCCCCTGGAGAAGGGAATGACTACTGACTCCAGTATTCTTGCCTGGAGAATTCCTTAAAAAGCCATGCTTTAAGTTCTCCCTGCACCCCCTACTCTGCAACACACGTGGTGAAGGGCTTGCAGGGTGTCTTGGCCCAGGCTAGGGAGCTGAAGGAGACAGCTGGAGGGAGGCTGCACATGGGCAGTGCCTGGCAAGTAATTTACCCCAATCCCTCTCCCCTTCTTGCTGGCCTGGCTGGTCCACGGCACAGAATCTGGGCACCAGATGTTGAGCTTGGTTAAAGAATAGCTTGGGTCATTTTTTTAAAAAGAGGTTTTGTCCAAGAAAGTGGCCTGCCAGGATAAGGACTATGCATCCTTAAGAGACGTGTTGGATTCCAAGAGCCAAAGTTGAGGAGGAGGGTTCAGAGAACATCCAGAAAAAGTACTTTATTATTATCTCTCAGTCCTCCCAGAAATTCTGTGGGATAGCTATTATCTCCAAAACTCAGGGGTGCTGATAACAAATGTAATTTATTTGTAACCTGGTTCAGACGGCCTCTGGTGTTGGCACCCGGGGTCATAGGAGACCCTGACCACAGAAGAAGGTGACCCTACACCCTGGACTCTAGCCTTCGCTCCTCCTTCAAGAGCTCTTTGGGATGGCCCTTGAAGGGTGATCACAAACAGGCTTCTTTTGCCTTCCAAGTCTGGTTCCCGCTGCCTCAGACTTCCCGTGTCCACATACAGGACTCCAGATACAGCTGGGTCACACCGTTGTCCCGCTGACCTCCCAAATCCCTGCCTCCTCTTGACTCGCCAAGCTAAGTGTTCCTCCTGGGCGTCAGGGGGTGCGTGCTGAACCGTGGGTGATATTACCATCCTGTGCCTCCTGATTGGGTGCTTTTCATCTCAGCACCGGTGATCCGATGGCTTTTTCAGTTGCAGAGCGCTACACAACATTCCAGGACAACCGAAAGAGATGATTTAACAACCCATTAATCTTGGCAGTGCCACACGGAAAATGGCAACCTGGATCTAAATTTAGGTCTGTCTGGGTCCCTCATCTAATCTGTCTCTGTTTCTACAGAGATATGCATATTGTTTGTATGCATGGAATAAAGATGAAAAGGAAAGTCAACATCTTAACTTGTGGGGGTGGGTATTATGGTTTTTAAAAGTTATTGAAAATAAAGTGAGAATAAAATTCACAAAGTTTTTTAAATGATAAAATTGATACATGAGGAGTCTAGGCAAAATTGTTAAAGCAAAGGTCCAAAAGATGGGAATAACAGGTTGGAAGACAATGTCAGTTTTCAGGCAAGAGTGTTGGCTGATTAAGCCATAGACCTGTTATCTTAGATTAGTTTTCATGTAACTTTGACTTCATTTGACATGTAAAACTAACAAATTCCTTTATGTTAAAAAAATAATAATAACTTGAAATGTCTTTTTAAAAAATCCTAAAATTTTATTATTGGTTTAAATGCTAAAAAATTCATTTCTTCCCTGACTCAGCATGAAACTCATGCTGCATTGAAAATTAAAAGGTGGAAAGATACACCTGGCAAATATTAACAAAATTAAAGCTGAGAATGGTATATAAGGAGGAGACAGATACCTTGAGACGAAAAAATTATCACTACATAATAAAAGGATCATTTTTACTGGGAACATATGTTCTAAATTTGTGCACTAGTAAAGTAGCATCAAATTATATGAAAAAATAAAAGAGTAAGGGATAAATCCATCATAATAGGTAAGTTCATTCTCTCAATTATTAAGTTAAATGAAAAATTAGTAAAGATAGAGTACTTGAACAAAATATTGATGTGTTGGGCAATTAGTGTGATGTGCAATAAACTTCAATAATACACGTTTTTCTTGAGCACATGTGGATACTTTACAAAAACTGACCATGTGTTAGCCCACAGAGCAATTCTCAACAAATTTCAAAGAACTGATATTATGTAAACCACATTTTGTTTTCTGACTGAAATTCCATAAAGATAAGATTAAATTTTCCATACATCTGAAGATTGAGAGAATATATCATAAGGGACATTTAAAATTTTAGTACCATCCATGATGATAATAGATATCAGCTGTTGTGAGATAGAGCAAAAGCAATACTTAAGAGATTTATAGCATTAAAGGTTACATTAGAATAGTCTGAAAATTAGTAAGCAAAACTCCTAACTTAAGATACTAGGATGGTGAAGGAAATGGCAACCCACTCCAGTATCCTTGCCTGGGAAATCCCATGGACAGAGAAGTGTGATAGGCTACAGGCCATGGGGTCACAAAAAAGCTGGACTTGACTTAGCGACTAAGCAACAAGATACTAGAAAATAAAATAATTCTTTAAAAAGTATAAAGAACGAAGAGTAGAAATCAAAGAAACAGAAAACAAACATCTGACAGACTTAAAGCCAACAAAATTGATTCTTTATAAAGAATATTTATTTAGATATATTAATGGAAAAGGCACAAATAAGGGAGGGAATGAAATGGGGAACATACATATAGACAGAGGAAAGACTTAAAAGATAACAAGTGAATATCATGCTCAACTCTGTGCCAATTAACTTGAAAATTTAGATAACGTTGACAAATTTCAAAGAAAAAAAACCAGGAAAAAAGAAAGTAAAACTAGAATTATAGAGAATCAGTAAAGATAGCCCTAAAGAGAAGGCTCTAATTAATTATAGGCAAGTCCTATCAGAGTTTTAGGAAACTCCAAATCATGACATAAGCTATGACACTTATAAGTTCGATATCAAAACCACACAAATATAGCATGGGAAACCTCAGGTCAATTACATTTATGAATGTAGATTAAAAATCCTAAACAAACATTAACAACTGAGCCTAGTCATATATTCTAAAAAGAAGAAGTAAACCAATGGGCTTTCAAATTTCTGGGTTTATTCCAGGAATGCATTTTAATAGAGTAAAAGAAAAAGAAAACATATGATCATTTCAACAGAGGCAGAAAAAGCATTTGGTAAAATTAAACACTCTAAATAAAAACTCTTAGTGAAACAGAATTGCCTTAATTTGATAAAGAATATCTGCCAATAACAAATATTTTCCATAAGGAATTATTAGAAGCATTCCTTTTAAAATTAGGAATAAGAGAGTATAAGCATATGTGATAAAATTTTATATGTAAAAAAGTCGAGAAAATGAGAAAACTGACATTCAAGAAAGGTTATACCTGCTAGGAGCCCAAGCCTGGGACAGGAAAGGAACACAGGATAGTAGTGGGTCTGTTCTACTTCTTAAGTCGGGTGGTTTTATAACAGGCATTTCATTTATTATTACGCTGTGAGCACATTATATACATTTTTGTTTATGTAGTAAGGGTGTTAAAATGAGATATAGAGGAGAAACACATGGCAAATATCTCTAATTCTGGACTCTGATGTCTCTGTGGGTATCTGGTAGATGTGGCAGGGGCAGGGCGGGGAAGGTGGATATAAGAGCCCAGTGTGCTGGCGTCAAGACCCTTCAACCCAAGGACAATGAGGCAGCCCGTACCCTGCACCCTGGAGCCCTGGTTCCAAGAAGGAGAGGATTTCTGAGCAGGGTTTGCGGCTTCTCTCACTTGACCAGCTCTTGGCCCAAGTCTGCACTAAACAGAGGCCTGGAAGTAAGCAGCCAACGGCTCTGTGACCAAAACCCTGCCAGTCCCTGGTAGAAAAGCCGCGCTGATTAGGAACACCTCTGACTGAATGTCACCTAAAAAGGGAAGGAAGATATTTCCCCCTCTGTGGAGCTCTAAGTGCACTGTGAGGGTCCGAGGAGCAGCAACGGCAGACAGGAGGGTGTAGGTCCCCAGAGGCGGCCCTGTGCCCCTTCCACGAGGCAGTACCCCTTGGACACTCAAGGTGCCAGCGGATGGAGGCTCAGTGCCCAGGGAGCCTGCATGGGAGCGGCCGTGTGTGTCCACAAGAGCAAGAAGAGACCCTTCGAAGCGCCTTGCAACACCTGGTGAGAGTTACTCGTCTGACTTCATCTATACCCACAACTCAGGTGACATTTCTGTTTCAGAGAATGAGATTTCCAAGCTGCTGCATTTTCCTTTATCAGAACGTATTATCAGCATTAGTCCTATCTCGGTCTCTGCTTCCCTCCCTTCATCTCCCCGTATCCTTCTGATAGAAATGTTGGGCTAGTGTTACCGACCTTTCCAGCCGAGTCCCAGCCAGGCTCCTCCTGCTTGGGGTCCCTCGCACCAGCAGAAGGAGACCAAATTTGGTTCTGAAACGAGGGCAAGTCTTGTTAATTGATCAAAGAGGACAGGTGAACGCTCTTCCCTGAGGACTCGCTCCCTCAGAAGGCGGGGCTGCTNGAATGACGACGCCTAACTTAACGATGGAGTTCTGCATCACTGGAGCAGGTGCCTGGAGCTCGCCCCATCTGACCAGATGCTCTCTTGGATGTTTCCCCTTGTTTTCTTCCTGGTTCCTATTGCTGGCCTCTGAGAGCATCGCCTCCTCTTTTCACAGGTATGGGACATGAGCTTCAGGGAAGCCAGATGAAGTCCCTGAGATGACCTGTCTCAAAAGTGGGGGCCTCACCCCCCACACACACCCTGCCTCATCGCGTCTAACTCTGGAGCTGTGGAGTTCTCCAGTTTACACTTGGTGATTTTGGAGAAATGCAAACCGCTTTAGGGTATTTAAAAATCCAATGCATTTTAAAATTTAAATCGATCATTTTAGGAAGCTGGAACGTGCAATGAATTTAGTCATTAATCTCAAAGTTTTGGAAGCAGACTTCCTGCGTGAAAGAAAATAAAAAGGAGTGTGGGGGGGTGGGGGTGGGGGAGGGTTTGTTGATGTGATTTTAATGGTTCAGTTCTTTGCTTCCTTGAGTTCTTTCTTTGAAGATGGAGCTGCAAGAGAAACTACTGAGCAATGGGCCACATCTGGAGCTCCTAGCGCAGAAACATCTGTGTCTCTGTGTCCACAGCCCGGGTCTGGGCACCCTATCTCTTAGGCTAGCATCTGTGGATCCTGCCAAGTGGTCCAGGAGACCAGCATGTGGGCGCTGCTTCTCAGATGAGGAACAGAGAGATTACCAAGCTCCCAGCAACGTGTGATGAGCATTTCTCGACCAAGTTCTTTGCTCCACCTCTGGCTTCTCCATAGGTCTTACGGATCAACCCCAAAGATGGAAGGCGATAGGCGGGGAGCACATTGATCCCATTGTCTTGGCAACTGCACTTTCAATAGTTCAGTTGTTTCAAGGGACCGGGCAAGCTCTCTGAGTGGAGGGGAGGATGGTGCATGCATGACTGTAAGGGGCTGGGGTCTGAGGCAGTCCTCTCTGCCTGCTGAGCCTCGGAGAGCTACCGCTTGAGGATGAAGCCAGGAAGCCCCGAGTGGGGCTCCCTGGCAGAATCCCAGGGTGGAGCTGTCCTTCTGGGTCCCCTTGTTGGAGCTTTGTGGGTGTCGTTTGGGATCTCGGCGGTACCGTTCAGGGAATATCACTTCCACTTCTCTCTCCAGGTGTGTCTTCATTCAACAGACACATGTTACACATCCTGAGAGCTCCATAAAAGATGAAAGAGAAGTGTTTCCTGCCCTCCAAGAGCTCACAATCTAAGGAAAGACACACGGACAGACAGACTGGGGAAGCCTGTGACGATTGTCTTTTGCCGAGTTCCTCATTCATTCATCGAGTGCTTCTTGCAAGCTGCTTCTGGGCCCAGGAACCCTGGGTGCTAAGATGCGAGGAATCCACATGAAGCTGTGAAAATATCATTAAAGATGTCAAACCTCACTTGTTGAGTGGTGAGCAGATGTAAATCTTTTGGATAATTATGAAAACACTTCCTTGAGAGTCACTGTTGAGAAGAGGCAGTATCCACTTTGGCCTAAATGGATTATTTGAAAGCTTCTGTTTGATCACCACATTTCAGATACAGTGAAGAAGAGATAACTCTTCATCTATCCCCAATTCATTGATCGCTGAGTGTGCATCCGTTAAGTACCAGAAGCTGGACTCCCTGAGGGACATGGGCAGGAGGGGGACACAGTCCTGGCCCCTGAAATCTCGCAGAGGGTCAGGGAGCAAGAAACATCGCAGCCTGGGGTGATGGCGTGCTCACAGCCTGGAGCTCTGTGGTGCTGGTGGTTGACCTGAGTTGTCCGCCCCTTTGGGTACCGCCATGCACTTGACCACTGAGTGACCGCTGGTCTTCACCATCCCATGATCTTGTAGTGCTCCTAAGAGCTGGAGAGGGCTTCCTTTTGCAAGATGATGGACCTCCGCTCAGACCCAGGTCACAGACACTCTTAGAGACCCATGTTCACGAGAGAGCACAGCCCGGGGGTCGCGAGGAAGCCAGCCAATTTCTGCTCTTTGAACAGAATCTGCAGGTGCAGCCAGGGCACTTTCTTCTCGATTCTCCTTCCAAAGGCGGCATCTTCTCGAGTTGGAAACCCTGTCCTTTTAGGAAGTTGGAACGTACACTTGATTTATTCATTCACTTAAAAGCTTTTGCAACAGACTCTCTCAGTTTAGGAAGAAAAACAGAGACAGAAAGGGGATGGATGAGGAGGGTGTTTTGAATTGAAATATGTACACTGCCCNAAGGTTGCTATGTACCTCTGGAGCTTGCCATTGGGGTCTCTCCCAGGGCGCCTAGCGAGCAGTAAGCCATCTTGAGGAGCACAGCTATCTCTACACAAAGCAAGAACCTCAGGCTTTGTACTTCCTAATGTGTGTGCATTAGAGAAACAGTTTTATGTCACTCATGGTCTTGGCACAGGTGAAAGCAATACATGTTTCTGAAGATGCTTCTTTGTATTATGAGTTTTGTCATCCCATGAGCTTTAAACCATATCCTTGGATGCATTTGCTAGTTCACCTCACCTCTATTATATTCCTTGGGGATGTTAGCATCTTTTCTATCTGGATCCAGGGGCTACCTTTTGGCCCTCACTACTTTCATGCCACATATATGCCCTGCAACACTCTCTCCTTCTACTTATATATGTATCTTCTATTATAAAATCTCTGAGAGCAAATACAGTGTCCAGGACACCTTACATTGTTGGTATTGTTTACCTGGTTTGATTACTTTTAGCTCCAGAATCTTGATGGTAATAGCATTAATTGAAGTCTTTAATAGAACATCTGGTTTGTGCTACAAGAAAAAGAAAATTCCCAATTCAGTTGAGTTAAACAAAAAAGAAACTGTAGTATGGCTGAGTCCCTTCTCTGTTCACCTGAAACTATCACAACATTGTTTGTTAATTAGCTATACCCCAATACAAAATTAAAAGTTTAATAAAAAAGAAATAAATGCTGGCATATAAAAAGAAAAGAAAATGTATCACATATAACAGGAAGTCTGGCTCAAGAACCTAAGATTCATTACTGCTTAGCATTGTGGTTTGTCCTCATGGCTGCAAAATGGCTGCAGCAGTTCCTGTCTCCACAACTAGCTGTGATAATAGCAGAAGGAGGGAGGATTTTCTGTGTGTCTCTTTTTGTTAACAAAGATATCTTTTCCATACTGTCTCCCTACTTTTAGTCAGATTTTTGCTAGTACGTCACTGACCAGAATCTATCAATAGTCATACTTTGCTAGTTACTTGGTAAGAGGAATCAAACTATCATGACTCATTTAATTGATACCTTGTTTCATTTGAGCAAGTTAATTTATATAGGTGTAACAAGAGTTGTTGACTAGTATGTAAATACTTTCTTTTTGTGTATAATGAAGCTAGAGCCACATGAGAGTAAAACTTTAGAATTAACTTCTGTCTGGAGGCTTTGTAAAGCTGTGAGAGTTGTAAATTACTTTTATGAGCGAAAGAGATTTTATCATTGTTATCAGTATCATTTTCTCTAAGACTCCCACGTTTGTTAATATTCCTGGATTGCCAGGAAGTGACATTTTTTACTGCATGAGGTTGAATGTCATAAGTCATAGAGCATATAGGTTTTCCTAGGAAGACTTGTAGATGTAGTCTTTGTTCTTTAATAGTGGAGAACTATAGTCTTTGTTTCTCTATCACATCTAATTAAATGAATTTTTGGCATAGGCAATATTCAACTACATTTTGGTAAGAAAAAGACATGCTTATAAGTAGTAATTCCCTTCAGAGGTGGCTAATCTATATTAATTTATTAGGTCAAAAATTTTTTAAATTTTGAAATAGGAAATTGGTCACAGAAAATAAGGGCCTCAATAAAGATACTTTCCACACTATCTAATCTTGGTTATCATTATTATGTAGGCCCATCAATACATGTCATTATAATCCAAAAAGTTATTTTAAAATTGTCTTGATGATATATTAACGTAATTTATACCTCATGGGACACGAGCTCTCATAGGATTTTTTTTTCTTTTGAATTTTCACTATTCATGTGGGGCAAAGTGTCATATTAGGAGTACTTGATTCCAGTGTATGAGTAGGTATATCCTACTAAATTGAAAGAGATAGTTTAAATAGTTTTCTAAAGATTTATGAAAATATTAATCACAGTGAAATCAGTACTCACAAAACCTTTTGGGAACACACATCCACCTTTGCTATAACTCATCTTTCAATTTATTGAAAATACTGAATTTATTATGCAATATAAGGCTGTATATTGTCACCCTGCTTATTTAACTTATATGCAGAGTACATCATGAGAAACGCTGGGCTGGAAGAGCACAAGCTGGAATCAAGATTGCCAGGAGCCTTATCAATAACCTCAGATGTGCAGATGACACCACCCTTATGGCAGAAAGTGAAGAGGAAATAAAAAGCCTCTTGATGAAAGTGAAAGAGAAGAGTGAAAAAGTTGGCTTAAAGCTCAACGTTCAGAAAACTAAGATCATGGCATCCGGTCCCATCACTTCATGGGAAATAGATGGGGAAACAATGGAAACAGTGTCAGACTTTATTTTGGGGGGCTCCAAAATCACTGCAGATGGTGACTGCAGCCATGAAATTAAAAGACGCTTACTCCTTGGAAGAAAAGTTATGACCAACCAAGATAGCATGTTCGAAAGCAAAGACATTACTTTGCCAACAAAGGTCTATCTAGTCATGGCTATGGTTTTTCCTGTGGTCATGTATGGATGTGAGAATTGGACTGTGAAGAAAGCTGAGCGCTGAAGAATTGATGCTTTTGAACTGTGATGTTGGAGAAGACTCCTGAGAGTCCCTTGGACTGCAAGGAGATACATTCTGAAGGAGATCAGCCCTGGGTGTTCTTTGGAAGGAATGATGCTAAAGGTGAAACTCCAGTACTCTGGCCACCTCATGAGAAGAGTTGACTCACTGGAAAAGACTCTGATGCTGGAAGGGATTGGGGGCAGGAGGAGAAGGGAATGACAGAGGATGAGATGGCTGGATGGCATCATCGACTCAATGGACGTAAGTTTGGGTGAACTCCGGGAGTTGGTGATGGACAGGGCGGCCTGGGGTGCTGCAATTCATGGGGTCACAAAGAGTCAGACATGACTGAGTGACTGAACTGAACTGAACTGATAGTGGCGCTAGTGGTAAAGAATCCACCAATGCAGATTAGATCCCTGGGTCACGAAAATCCCCTGGAAGAGGCCTGGCACCCCATTCTAGTATTCTTGCCTGGGAAATCCAATGGACAGAGGGGCCTGACGGGCTACAATCCATGGAGCTGCAAAGAGGCAAACACAACTGTGTATGTGAATATGTGTGTGAATGTGCATTTACACTGGGGGAAGTGGTAATATATTTAATGGAACTGCAGGATCCAGAGCAGACAGCATTTTCTGCTACTGGTCTTGATTTTCTTTTATACTTCTAGACACATACTGAGCAGGATTTTAATGTAGTTAAATTAGCTCATAATGGCTAACAGGAAAAAAGAGCCTCCTGGATAGCTCATTATAATGTCCTTTCTGAGAAGAGTATTCCTGCAAAAGTTGGGCCTAATTGTAAAAACATTAAAGTTATAAAAGCATGAAATTTCATGTTAGGGTGTACAGGAATGAATATCCTCTTTGTATTGGTGGTTTTTCCATCTATATCACTCAGCCTCAAACACAAACACACAATGTTTTTGCACCATGGAGGACTGCATTGCAAAGCTGTATTGTCTTCTCAAAACAAGAGAAGGAAAGGAAAAATACTCAGAATAGTTTGGGCTGGTCTAGGAGTGAAGGTAATTTATAAGATTGTCTTTCTCCTGGATTCTTGCTCTTGTGTTTTTCTCTGAATGGAAGCTCAGCCATTCCTTGTTGACTGACAACCTCTGTGAATCCATGAGGCTTCCCTTTCTGGGCCTCCTGGTCCCACATTCTTAAATCCAGAGGATCAGGGCTGGGACAGATGGCCTGACAACACAGAGACAACCATGTCACTGCCACTTAAACCCAACTTCAATGTCGATTGGTTTGCAAAGGACTATCCAGTACTGCAAATGCCAGGCACCATTGCTTTGTGGAGGAAAGTGCCTCTGCACCTGTGGATAATGAGCGTGTTGTCTTGACAATGTTGCAAGCCAGAGGGAAGAACAACTAGCTCCTGCTTATAGAGTGGTTATTTATTCTTTGGTTTTATATATGATTAACATTTCTTTGGCCAGCTTTTGAAAATGGCCCTTTCGAGATACAGTTTTCTAGCACGTGTAAATTGATGGTAACATTCACTTTGGGATGACCTGGAAGGACCTCCATCTTTCAAAGCAGGTGGAAAGAACATCGGTTCTGGAATCAGAAAGAGTAGACTTCTAGTCTGAGCTTTGTGATTTTAAGCAAATTCCAGTTGATTCTTATTTTTCATGGCAATTCTTTTCTATAAAGTCATTGTGAACCCTGAATTAGCAAATACTGAACCACTGCTCCTGGGGAAATACAGGGTGAGGTTTTTGTGGGCCTCTTCCCACAGCATCTTTGTCAACAGATCAATACATACCCTTGTTTTGTATGTGTTTCTGTTTGAAGACAACCTATTTAATATATATTGTTGATTCATTAATATTGAATTTAGAGCCACAGCGCTGTAACTCGTGTCTGAAGGAAGCTTATTAACGCACGTATTTTCTCTGTAAAGCACATTCCAGCCTTCTCGTACATAGGAACACCAGATAGCACCCCAGAACTATATTTGGGGGGCCATATAAACAGTGAAGTCACCAATAAATGGCAGAAAAAAAGAAAAAAAGATGGTACTAAAGACTATGAAAAGGACGCAATATTATGAGAACTAAAACCAGAAGGCTGAGCACTGCCTTGTTGAACCTCATTTGGAAGGAGCATGTCAGGTTACTCAAATTTTTTGTGGCTCTGCATGTGATCCCAGATGAACCTGCAAGTGCCGCGAGTTTTAATTTTGGCTACAAATACATTTTTAAGGTGTAGGTGGGTTCCTAAATATGAAATGCACAGGGAATGAGGATCAACCATATTTACCCACCGTGGACGCTAGTTTTCTCCTTTATGAGTTGGAGCTTATACGGTTTTTTCCAGATTGCTGGGAAGATTAAATGAGATGAGGTTTTCACAGCACCTGGCTCATATCAGGACCTTTGTTGTTGTTCAGTTACCCAGTCATCTCCAACCCTTTGTGACCCCATGGACTGCAACACACCAGGCTTCTCTGTCCTTCACTAGCTCCTGGAGTTTGCTGAAACTCATGTCCATTGAATCAGTGATGCCATCCAACCATCTCATCCTCTGTCACCTGCATCTCCTCCTGCCCTCAATCTTTCCCAGCATTGGGGTCTTTTCCAATGAATTGGCTGTTGTGTCAGGTGGCAAAGGTATTGGAGATTCAGCTTCAACATCAGTCCTTCCGATGAATATTTAGGGTTGCTTTCCTTTAGGGTGGACTGATTGGATCTCCTTGCTGTCCAAGGGACTGTGCATCAATTCCTTCTTTTGTCTCTTTCCTGCATTCTCTCTAGGCTTGACTTAGGATCCATCTTGCTTCCACCTGCTTCTGTCCTTCTCTCAGGTACCCTTACCTGCATCCTGGTAATCCCTGTCTATCTCATTCTATGAGGCTGGGTTAAGACTCAACTTTGCCAAGAAGATTTCCAGATGATCTTGCTCCCATGCAGTCTGTACTACAAAGACTTAAAGTGGTAACTCTTTGAATCTGGTTTTTAGGTCTTGTTTTCTCCTAACTTGTAAGCTTATGTGCCCAAGGACCATGCCTTCAATTTTTCCTATTTATCACAGAATAGATGCCACTGCTGGAGCTTTGAAGGTATTCTACATTTGATATGTTGAATAAATAAATGAATAAATAGAAGAAAGAAAGAGACACATAAACCAACCAACTTGGGTTTTCTGTACAGTATGTGCTTGCCTGCTCAATGTAGTCTAAGAACAAGGTCTCTGTGACTGACAGTACTTGATTGACACCAGTATCCTGTGGTCTGAGGGTCACTTTTTACAGTTCCTCACAGCATCAGCTCATCAGAATAGACACAGCTCCACAGAGAAACTGGCAAGGAGGAGAGAAGCAGCTACATGCATGATTCAATACTGCCATTCCCTTGTCACATCTTCCTTTTATTTCCATGTTAGCTCTTGTCACAGTCAGAAATTCTCTTCAACTTTTGTTACTTGTTTATTATGCAATCCATGAGGCCAATAATCTTGCCTGCCTTGTTTTCTACTATGTCTCCAGTGCCTTGGACAGTCCTGACACATAGTCAGTGCTCAATCAATGTTTATTGAAAGGATAAATAAATTCAGTGCCGCTATCATCTGTCTTTTTTTGAAATTTTAATTGACTCGCCTGTACCATCTGCACCTTTGGACAAAAATAGTCACTTTCTAGCATATGTAGATGGCCTTCCTGTGACTTTTTATTCATTTACTCTGTTATTCATCCATTCACAGTTGTATCTGCTCTTTGGGCTCCTTGAGGACAGACAGTTATTCAGCTTTGTGTTCCCAGCACATAGTGGGGATGCAATAAATCTTTCATGAATGAATGGATATTTTCTCTAGAGAGTAGAGGTGAGAGGACAGTTGGTAAGGTACCCCATGAACAAAATGGAAAGTGAAGAGAGAAAAACAACTTAAAAATCTAATATCATGCTCTGTGGTGTTAAATCTGCTTTCTTACAGAGTTACTTGTTTTTTTCTCACAAACTCTTATAAACTAGAGCAGGTATTACTGTTCCCATTTAGAAATGAAGACATCTACTCTTGTGGATTTAAGTCTGAGCTTATAAAGTTGGTAGGTAGTGAATCTAAGATTTAAAAGCCAGGTCATTTGATTCCAAGATCAGGGCTTTTTGCATTCAACTAGGGTGAGGGTGTCTGATAAAACACAGTGAGACAGTGTTCTTTTGTGGATGATAAATGTCTGAAGGTAAATCCACAGAGGAGAGCTGACTCTGCTATCATATCGTTAGAATGAGTATAATCTCTAAAGGGCTATGATGGATAGGGCCCATCTGGGTGTACAAAGCCTGGTATGTGTGTGTTTTAATCAGAGTCTCACTATCACTCTTGTCTAGAATGGGAGCCAAGAAACAAATGAAGGAGAGCACATGGATGGGTGGGTGGAAGTAGGGAAAAGATCCATACGGTGGCCTGTGGTGGTGAGGTAGCAGCAGTGACGCTGCAAACTAGGGTTTTGATTAGCAGGGGGCTGAGTGGTACCTAAAGGAACAATGGACAGTTGGTGGCAGTGCCTCTGCAAAGGTGAAGCCAAAGTGAATGACCCAAGCCAAGACCAAATCTTGTTAAAGCCCACTTGGTGTCCTGACCTTGGGGATCCTCTGAAGTGAGCCCTCAAAGCATGGCTTGTATGTTGTTCCTGTGGGCCCCTTTATTCCCTCCATACCTCGCACTTTCTCTTTAAACAGCTTAAATGTCTAAATTGGATTCTGGAAGAAAAATGCCACGAAGTTGCCAACCTCATTCTTTCTGTAGGGGGCTCCTATTCTGTTCTTGGTGGGTCTTCACAGATAGCTCTTGCAGCAAAAATACTGGAGTGGCTTGCCATTCCCTCCTCCAGTGGATCATGGTTTGCCACTATTGTTCTTCCAGTGGTCATGTATAGATGTGAGAGTTGGACCATAAAGAAGACTGAGCCTCAAAGAATTGATGCTTTTGAACTGTGGTGCTGGGAAAGACTCTTGAGAGTCTCTTGGACTGCAAGGAGATCAAGTCAGTCAATTCTAAAGGAAATCAACCTGGAATATTCATTGGAAGGACTGAAGCTGAAGCTCTAATACTTTGGCCATGTGATTTGAAGAGATGACTCATTGGAAAAGATCCTGATGCTGGGAAAGATTGAGGGCAAGAGGAAAGGTGGGTGACAGAGGATGAGATGGTTTGATAGCATCACCGACTCAACATACATAAGTTTGAGCAAACTCGGAGAGAAAGAGAATGGCAAGAGAGCCTGGCATGCTGCAGGCCATGGGGTCACAGAGTCAGACATGATTTAGGGACTAAATGACAACAACCACATGGATGATGGAAGCAGGCTACTGAGAACCTGAGAAAAAGTCTCTCTGGGGCCCCCGAGGGTGTTCTGAATAGAAACAGGCCATCCCCTCCAGTTCTCATGCAGCAGCCTCCCTGCCTTACATGAGACAGTTGAGGGATGCTCAGCATTTGTGGTGTTTTCTGAGCACTGGCTGCTGCCTCAAGTGAACAAGATGTGTGGGAAGTTGGTATTAGACCCTCCAGCTTCACCCATCCCTGCCAAGCTTCACTGTCCCCCTTTGTCCCACTGTCCCCTTGGCCTCACCATTCTTGGCCACCGATGCTTGGACCTCCATCTCCTGTGTCAGGCAGCCAGGTCAAGGCATGGATGTTCTCTGTTCAGAGAACCCTGCTCCGAGAGACCAAGTCACTCTAAATACTTGCCTCCTTCATTGCCATAATTTTACTCTCTTCATCAAACAACCCTCAAACATACCACATTTCATGGTCTCAGAGGCAGTTCTAACTCATTCTCCTCTTTTCCTTCCCTTTGCATCACAGAATGCCCGTAGGAGTTACACCACCTATATCCATGACTACACCTTGAACTTGAAAGGGTGTTTCTCAAACTTGTTTGGAAAACAGTGACATATTATTCATTTAATTTTTAAGATCTAAATACCAAATGTTAGGCTAAAGCAGACATTGGGCTTAGTCACCCAGTCATGTCTGACTCTTTGCAACCCCATGGACTGTAGCCCACCAGGCTCTTCTGTTCGTGGTGATTCTCCAGGCAAGAATACTGGAGTGGGTTGCCATGTCTTCCTCCAAGGGATCTTCCCAACCCAGGGACTGAACCCAAGTCTCCCACACTGCAGGTGGATTCCTTACCAGCTGAGCCACCAGGAAAGCCTAAAGCAGACACTATTTCACACTAATCTCTAGTGGGTGAACTTGTAAAAAGATATCAGCAATATAGGAAAAATGTATTTTGAGAAATTTTAAATTACAAAATTTCATCCATGAACATAGTTCTCCCTCTTCCAAATTAAGACTGGGGATTATGGAATTCTGGCAGCAGAGCTATTGGTGGACTGTTGGGATAGACAGTATTTTAAGGAGGGAGTGAATAAGGAGAGGGTCTTCCCAGGTGGCTTAGTGGTAAAGAATCTGCCTGCCAATGCAGGAGATGTGAATTCGACCCCTGGGTCAGGAAGATCCCCTGGAGACGGAAATGGCAACCCATGCCAGTATTCTTGCCTGAAAAATTCTATGGACAGAGGCGTGTGGTGGGCTACAGGGCTGCATATTGGTCCCTAAGAATTTCCATGACTGCATTCTTACTCTGGAGGAAAGCTGTAGAGAGGTTGGGAAGATAGCTAATACTTAAAATAATGACACCACCACACCCAGGTTTTTTTAAAACCACTCTGAGATATGAAAAGCTGGACATAATTAATGTATACAACTTGAGTTTGGAGACTGTTTATACACCTATCACCATAATCAGTACCATAAACATGTCCATCACCTCCAAAAGTTGCTTCCTCCCCTGTTTGTTTATTCATCATTCCAGCACTATTTTAAGTGCTTTACATATATCAATTCATGGAATTAATAAAACATTCTTATGAGGTAGGTGTACTTGTACTATTTCCATTTTACAGATGGGAAAAGAAAGTCACAGAGAGACAGTTGCCCAAGATGAGTTAGTAAAGGTGAGATTTGCAGTCTCTTCTACCTTCTACCTTATACAGTCTTGTTGAGAACTTGCCCTGCATATTCCCCACTCACCACCAGCGTGTTGTCTCACTAAGTCCTGTGTGTGTGTGTGAGTCCAGGAGTTGGTGTTAAGTTCCAACAGCACTGAGACTTTGTTTTGCTCACTGTTGTGTCCTTGGCCCCCAGCACTGTGCTCAGGATAGGTTTGTTGACTTAATTAAGGACTAAAGTTCGATTCTTCTGAGTGCCAGGCTCACATTACTCCTTCGTTTGCAGTTATTCTGCGGCCTTCATTATGATCCAGTTTTCTTTTTTATTTGGGTGAAAAATGATTTTGGCATTCTAACAGCACGACTTCATTATTGATACTTTTAATCTGCCCCCACCATCAAATTCCCCTTTTGGTATTTTGTCACTCCCAATATATTTAGAAACATTTGTCTTTGTCTTTTTCTCCTTCCTTTTGAATCTATGATGTATTTTAACAAGGAGTATTCTATGAATGCAAAAATAGTTGTATTTTATTTTAGTTTATCTCCTTTACTCCATAATAGAAGTTAAGAATATATCCTTTTGATAACAAAGAACTTTCTTACTATCTTTCTGATTGACTGAATAGTCAAAGAAAACACCATAATTGTGTGAAATGGTCTGATTTAGAAACCAATTATAAGGAACATAATTATCTACTAATGAAATATGCATGTAAGTCCTTGGTTTGCTGCTTCTAATGTCACTGTAGACAAATGTGTATCCAGCAGTAACTTGCATAAAGTAAATTGAAAGTCAACCATTTCTAGATTGTGTCTGAAAATCTCATGACAGCCAACAACTCAGAATCAAAAATATCTATTTTTCTCCTGCAAATGTCTCCTTCACTGTGTGTGTGTGTGTGTGTGTGTGTTGTGTGTGTGTGTGTAGGGACATTTTCTGGCCTGAAATTAAGATTTGCTTGCTCCTCCCTTCCGTCTACTGATGATTATCAAAGATTTAATCTTTGGTTTCCCTGGGCTTCAAAGGTGGAGCTGGAGGAGATTCTTTTATAATTATTATTTATTTATTTACTTGTTTATTTATTTTTGGTTGCTTATTATTTACTTATTGATGGTTGCACTGGGTCTTATTGCTGCATGGGGGCTTCCTCTAGTCGCGGCAATCGTGGGCTATTCTTCATTGAGGTATATCGGCTTCTCATTGCAGTGGCTTCTCTTGTTGTGGAGTGAGCTTCAATAGTTGCAACACGCGGGCGTTAGCAGTTGTGGCATGCAGGCTTTAGTTGCTCCATGGCATGTGAAATCTTCCCAGATCGGGGATCGAACTCATGCCCCCTGCATTGGCAGGCAGATTTTAGGCACTGTACCACCAGGGGAGTCCTGAGGTTCTTTTATTATCATAAGGATGCAGACAAAAAAGGCCCCTTGGTTCCCTTAGGAAATGTATTGTTAAGCACAATCTCGCTCTCTCCACGGATACATCAAGAATAAGCCTTCAGACACAGAAGTGCATGCACAGCACCAGATGAGAGCAGACAGGAGTCCCTGAACAGCAGAAAAGAATATATGCTGCTGCTGCTGCTAAATCACCTCAAGTGTCCGACTCTGTGCGACCCCATAGACGGCAGCCCACCAGGCTCCCCCGTCCCTGGGATTCTCCAGGCAAGAACACTGGAGTGGGTTGCCATTTCCTGCTCCAATGCATGAAAGTGGAAAGTGAAAGTGAAGTCACTCAGTCGTGTCCGACTCTTCACGACCCCATGGACTGCAGCCTACCAGGCTCCTCTGTCCATGGGATTCTCCAGGCAAGAGTACTGCAGTGGGGTGCCATCGCCTTCTCCGAAAGAATATATAGACCCACGCAAAACTCGGTAGTAGAAAGGAACTAGGGAGGGAAAGGGACTGTCAGTAGGACTGGATCTGCCCTCGTAGGGTGGGGGAACTGAAGCAGGGGTCTGATCCCCACAGTGGAGCAATTGCCTGAGTCAGAAGAGAAACATTTACGGCTGAGAGAGGAACAGCTGATCTGTGGCAGCCTAAATGGAATGAGAATCTGACAGTCCTTGCCACAGCCATACATACCCTAGATGGCAGGCAAGGTGGCTGGGAGCTGGAGTTTAGGGATTGTGGAGCAATCCCAGGGCAAGGGCTGCTGTCGACTGCAGAGAGACGGATGAAGGGGCTGTGAGAGAGCAGACTGTGGTGGGAAATGTCTGTGGAGGAAAGCCTGGCAGCCATGGAAGCAAGGCAATACTGCTGAGTCATGCGTAGGGGGTGGAGCCATCACCATAGCCTCTCTCCCACCATGTGCCCACATTGGCAACTGAACAATAGAGGGGCTGGCCCATCAAATGCCTGATGCCCTGATCTACAGAGTAGGACCCCAGGGGGTAGGGGTGGCCCCTCTATGTGCCTGATGTGCCCAACAACAGAGAAGGACCCCAGGCAAGGAAGCCCTCTAAGTGTCTCAACAGGCAGAGCTACAAAGACTGGGCAAAGAGCTCCTCTGATCGCCAGCTGCAAGAGGCTCAAAAAGACTCTGATAGGGCCCTCACTCCTGCAGTGGAGGCAGTCCATGTCCCTGCACACTTGGCGCCGCCAGGGCCCCCGCAAGCCAAGCAGCTACACTACCTTCATGCTCAACTCTCACTGGGGCAGTCTTGCACCTATGCACGCAGGGTTGCTTCGGTAGTGTCCCAACTAATTGCGGCCTTGTGGACTGTGGCCTGCCAGGCTTCTCTCAGGGAGGGGGGTCCTCCAGGCAAGAATGCTGGAGTGTATTGGCCAGTACCGGTTGCCATGCCCTTCTAGAGCACTGAGTTTCCTGCTGCCCTAGCTGCCAACTCCCCTGAGTCCCTGGTGCTGCCAGAACCCCTGTGCCTCAGGCAGCTGCACCACCTCCACACTTGGCCCTCACAGGGGTAAAACCAAGTCCTCCAGGGCAGCCTCAGGAGCAAACCCCAGTGGATGACCCATATCCAGAGGTGGAAATAAAAGCACAGTTGAAACCCAGGGGCAGTGTGACTAAGGAAGAAGACCCAAAGCCCTCCCACCAGCTGTACAGCTGCAGATTAAATCCACACGATCAACTAGGCAGACTGTCCATCTGTGGAATATATAAAAGGTCATTGAGAGCTCCCACAAAAGAAAACACAGTAGTTCTGATAGCTGTGGACATTAGAGGCAAGAACAGAGAGGAGTAGGAGCAGATTAGAATCTGAGCAGCCCCCACAGCAGGTCCAGAGATGAGCACAGTGTTAGAGGGCATCCTAGGGAGGTGAGGTGGACTGCAGTGACTCAAGAAAGACATTTATTGTTCTTATGTTTTGATGTGTTCTATGGATTCTTTTTTTCTTTTTCTCAGTCACATTTTTTATTGTTGTTATAAACCTCTGCCTCCATATCGGGCTTTTGCTGTTCTGGGATTTTTTTCCTCTTTTTTTTAATTTTAATTTTTAAACCTATTATTATTTTTTCTACATATATTCCTTTGTTTGCTTTTCCTACTGTTCTTTTTGCCTTGCAGTTAATCTTTAATATATATAAATCTTCTTTATCTATTTTTGTTTAACTTTTCATATCTATTCTTTTCTTCCTTTAGTCTCAACATATTTGTTAGTTTTATTTTAATTGCTTTATACCTCAATTGGCACCTTGCTTTAGTTTTGTTTTCCAGTTTGTGCTTTAGTTTGTTACATTCTGGTAGACATAATTTTTTGTTCCCTTTGTTTGCCAGGTCAGTTTGCTCATGAGTGTATATGTATATGTGTATATTCAGTCACACTTTTTATTGTTGTTATAAACCCCTGCCTCTACTTTGGGCCTTTGCAGTTCTGTGGAGTTTTCCTTTTTTTCTTTTTCTCTTTCTTCTTCCATTTTTTTTCTTTTCTCTATTTTATAATTTTAATTTTTAATTTTCTTAAACCTATAATATTTTTCTACATTTATTCCTTTGTTTGCCTTTCCTACTGTTCTTTTCCCCTTGCAGTTAATCTTCAATGTATGTAAATCTGCTTTATCTACCTCTGTTTAAATTTGCATAGCTATTCTTTCTTTTCTTTCTTTCCTTTCCTCTCAATATTTTTTAGTTTTATTTGTTAGTTTTATTTTCATTGCTTTATTCCCCAATGGCAACCCACTCCAGTACTCTTGCCTGGAAAATCCCATGCATGGAGGAGCCTGGTAGGCTATAGTCCATGGGGTTGCGAAGGGTCAGACACAACTGAGTGCCTTCACTTTCACTTTTCACTTTCATGCATTGAAGAAGGAAATGCCAACCCACTACAGTGTTCTTGCCTGGAGAATCCCAGGGATGGAGGAGCCTGGTGGGCTGCCATCTATGAGGTCACACAGAGTCGGATACGACTGAAGTGACTTAGCAGCAGCAGCATTCCCTAATTGGCACCTTGCTTTAGTTTTGTTTTCCAGTTTGTGCTTTAGTTAGTTTTGTTCTGGTAGGTATAATTTTAGGTTTCCTTTGTTTGCCAGGTCGAGCTATTGTACTTTATTTTTGTTGAACTGTTTTGATTTTGCTTATGGGTGTATATAAATATGTGTATATTCAGTCACACTCTTTATTGTTGTTATAAACCTCTGCATCTACATTAGGCTTTTGCAGTTCTGTGGAGTTTTCCTTTCTTTCTTCTTCCATTTAAAAAAAATCTTTTTTCTTTTTTATAATTTTAACTTTTAATTTTTTAAAACCTATTATATTTTTTCTGCATCTATTCCTTTATTTGCCTTTCCTACTTTTTTTTCCCTTTGCAGTTAATCTTTAATGTATATAAATTTTCATCTACCTCCAACTTTGCATAGCTATTCTTTCTTTCTTTTCTTTCAACATACTTGTTAGTTTTGTTTTCATTGCTTTATTCCCCACTTGGCACCTTGCTTTAGTTTTGTTTTCCAGTTTGTGCTTTAGTTAGTTTTGTTCTTAACTGGTAAATATAATTTTTGAATTCTTTTGTTCGCCAGGTCAATCTATTTTACTTTATTTTTCTTGGACTTTTTGGCTTTGCTTATGGGTGTATATGTATATGTGTATATTCCATTTTTAATTATTATTTGCATGATTTTGTAACTGCCATTTATCTGGGGTTCATCTTTGGTTTCTCGTTTTTGGATATTTGTTTTAATCTCACTTAATGCCATAACAAACCACTTGTGGAATCTTCGTTCTTGACCAGAGATCAAGCCCTGAGCCTTTGGAGTGGGAGCACTGATTCCAAGACCCTAGAATACAAGAGGGCTAACCCTCAAGAAGCAAGAGAAACATCGAATAGACAGCCTAACTTTATACCCAAAACAACTAGAAAAAGAAAAAGAAGGAAAAAAAAAAAAAAACACCCAAAATTAGAAGGAAAGAAATCATAAAGATCCAAGCAGAAATAAATGAAAAAGAAATAAAAGATTAATAAAACTAAAGGCTGATTCTTTGAAAAGATAAAATTGACAAACCTTTAGCCAGATTCATCAAGAAACAAAGAGAGAAGAATCAAATCAACAAAATTAGAAATGACAAAGAAGAGGTTACAACAGATAATGCAGAAATACAAAGGATTATAAGAGAATATTCAGTTCAGTTCAGTCACTCAGTCCTGTCCAACTCTTTGTGACCCCATGGACTGCAGCACGCCAGGCCTTCCTGTCCCTCACCAACTCCTGGAGTTTACTCAGACTCATGCCCATTGAGTCGGTGATGCCATCCAACCTTCTCATCCTCTGTCATCCCCTTCTCCTCATGCCTTCAATCTTTCCCAGCATCAGAGTCTTTTCCAGTGAGCCAGTTCTTCACATCAGGTGGCCAAAGTATTGGAGTATAAGAGACTATTATGAAAAACTATATGGCAATAAAATGGATAACCTGGAAGAAATGGACAGATTCTTAGAAAAGTTCAATCTCCAAGACTGAACCAGGAAGAAATCAAAATTATGAACAACCCAGTTACAAGCACTGAAATTGAAGCTGTGATAAAAAATCTCCCCCAAAGCAAAAGCTCAGGACCAGATGGCTTCATAGGAGAATTCTGTCAAATACTTAGAGAAGAGCTAGTTCCTATCCTTCTAAAACTCTTTCAAAAAATTGCAGAGGAAGGAACACTTCCAAACTCATTCTCTGAGGCCACCATCACCCTGATACCAAAACCAAACAAAGACAACACAAAAAAAGAAAACTATAGGCCAATATCACTGATGAACACAGGGGCAAAAATCCTCAAAAAAATTTTAGCAAACAGAATTCAGCAACACATCAAAAAGCTCATACACCATGATCAAGTTGGGTTTATGCCAGGAATGCAAGGATTCTTCAATATATGCAAGTCAGTCGATGTGATACACCATATTAACAAATTGAAAGATAAAAACCATATGAATATCTCAACAGATGCAGAAAAAGCCTTTGACAAAATTCAGCACTCATTTATGATTAAAACTCTTCAAAAAATGGGCATAGAAGGAACCTACCTCATTCCATTCACCATCGCAACAAAAAGAATAAAATACTTAGGAATATGCCTACCTAAAGAAACTAAAGACCTATACATCAAAAACNTAAAATAGATAGCCAATGGGAATTTGCTGTATGGCTCAGGAAACTCAAACAGGGACTCTGTATCAACCTTGAGGGTTGGGATGAGGAGGGAAATGGGAGGGAGGTTCAAAAGGGAGGGGATATATCTACACCTATGGCTGATTCATGTTGAGGTTTGACAGAAAATAACAAAATTCTGTAAAGCAATTATCTTTCAATTAAAAAAAAAAGAACAATCTCAGTTTCCATAGTCTGAGGACAATGAAACAAGATAGCCCCACAGGCCAGTGGGGATGCTTCTGAGTTCTCACCTCCCTCTTTAGGGGTTTGTGAGAAGCTTGTTATAGTCTGGATAGGGGGGCAGCACGGCCTGAGCAGGGCAGAGCACTAGTCTCCTTGGCTCTAATTGTCTAAGGAAAGGATACTGGACTATGAAGTCTCCTAGCCCCAAATGTTTGCCTCACTCATGCCTATAATGTCAGAGCAACTCTTGTTCTGAGACCAATGAAGCGCATGTCACTGAAATGATCCTTTGCACTTCCTTCTCCCTAGTATACTGCTTCAGTCTCCTCACTGTATTTTATCAGCTCTAAGACACATTTTGGGGGGATTATATTTTAGCATCTTTGAAATTGGGTGTATCTTACCATCAATGTTTTGTCGCAGTTTAATTTGCCACTCTGGGGCATAAAGTAACCATGTGCTACATAAAGGCTTCCCAGATGGCCCTGGTGGTAAAGAACCCACCTGCCAATACAGGAGACATAAGAGATGTGGGTTTGATCCCTGGGTCAGGAAGATCTCCTGGAGGAGGGTATGGCAACCCACTCTAGTATGCTTGCCTGGAGAATCCCATGGGCAGAGGAGCCTGGCGGGCTATGGTCCATAGGGCCACAGAGAGTCAGACATGACTGAAGCATCTGAGCATATGCTTCAAAATCTACAATGTCTCAGGTTGGATGAAATATCAGTCATAGCAAGCCTATAGGCTTTGCAAGAACGTCCCCCTTTCCAGCCTTGTCATCTGCCACCATCTCACACAGATGATCCTGAAGGACATGCTGTGAGTGACTTCTGACCTCCAAATGTGTGCTGTACTTTCTTACCAGGCCATCTTTGCTCCTGGTTGTCCTCTGCCTTTCATGCTTTTTCCATCACTGTCCATGGAAGTCCATTCCATTCTTCAGGGTCCATCTCATTGACTTTGGCCAACCTGGACACTCCTCTGATTATTCCCAACCAGAAATCATCCCTTCCTTCCCTAAAATCTATATAGAGATCTGTGAGCATGCATGTATGCCTGCGTGCTCCATTGCTAAGTTGTGTCCAACTCTTTGCGACCCCATGGACTGTAGCCTGCTAGGTTCCTCTGTCCATGGGATTCTCCAGGCAAGAATACTGGAGTGGATCACCATTCCCTTCTCCAGAGGATCTTCCTGACCTAGGGATCAAACAGAGGTCTCCCACATTGCAGGTGGATNGACCCCATGGACTGTAGCCTGCTAGGTTCCTCTGTCCATGGGATTCTCCAGGCAAGAATACTGGAGTGGATCACCATTCCCTTCTCCAGAGGATCTTCCTGACCTAGGGATCAAACAGAGGTCTCCCACATTGCAGGTGGATTCTTTACCATCTGAGCCACCAGTGAAGCTCAGTTAAGGTAGATAAATGTGACAGAGATGATTTTAAGAGAGTAGAGTGATGTCGCTCAGTCATGTCCTACTTCTTGCGACCCCATGGACTGTAGCCCACCAGGCTCCTCCATCCATAGAATTTTCTAGGCAAAAGTACTGGAGTGGGTTGCCATTTCCTTCTCCAGGGGATCTTCCCCACCCAGGGATCAAACTCGGGTTTCCTGCATTGCTGGTAGAGGCTTTACCATCTGACCCACCAGTGAGTACCTAAGAGAGTAAAGAATGAGTTCAACTGGGTTCCCAAAGAAATCCGAACTGATGTACCTTTAGCTGAAGAATTTGCTTAAGCTGTTATCAATCTATCCACCTCAGTGTGAATGAGTCTGGGATCCTTTCCGGAGAGCAAGTTTTAGAAGGGTGGATGTAGGGCATCACTGAAGCCCTGAGAGCAGTGGGGCACTGCTGGGGGTGAGCAGGGGCTCCTTCTCATCCTCCCAAAGCTGCCCAGGAGGAAGAGGTGGAGGTGCAGGTCTGCTCCAGTTTTCTTGGGGCCAAGGGTTGCCCTGCCGGGGGGAGGGGTTGAAGACTGTGCGAAGCCCGGCTCCGCCTCCAGCACTTGCTTGCAGGAGTGCTTGTGGTGCCTGGGCGGTGGACAACCTGCGCTTGCCTCTGACTGGTCTGCCCACCGCACAGTCTTTGCAGCCGAGTGACTTGCAAGCGCTAGGTTTGGCCTAGTCGCTGCTGTACCCATCTTTCCACAGCTCCGCAAAGTCTTATTTACTCCAGCGATGGTTACACAAAGAAAGATGAGTGAGTCACCGGGGCATGGGGAGAAAGTGGCTTTCTGTCATTCTCCTGACGACGCGGAGTTAATATTGCACCGCAGGGAGGAAGCTTTTGTTATCAGACAAATAGGTATTCCAGTGTGTTCTCACTGCTTGTCACTCAAGATTTGTCTCTGCAGGAAACTTTCAACCAAGCAGGAGGATTGTTTTCTTACTCCCTTAGGTTTGAGGAATATTGAATCGTTGCATTAATATGTCTTCTTATAGTTGGTTTTGTATCTTTTAAGTGAGATCTGTGGCCTTACTGTACATCTCAAGAAGCTTGCCTTGTTTTTCAGAGCCAACATGAAAATGGTAACATACATATACTGCTCACAAAAGATTTTGTCCTCTTGCATAGGAAGGTTTATTGGCAATGTGATTTCCACACCAAAGTGATTACACATCTGTTGAGCATCTACAAAGGACCAAGCTTTGTGCTGGGCACAGGGGATGGGAAGTTGAATAAAGAGCCATCCTCACCCTTGAGTTTTATTCATTCATTTATTGAACAAATCCCTGTTCTAGGCACTGGCAATACCACAATCAGTAAAACAGAAAAAGTTCCCACCCCTGCGGAGCTCATATCACAGTGAGGGCAAGAAACAAATAATACAGTAGCAGTGGTGATATGTCTTGGGAAGAAGGATAAAGCAGGTAACCACGGAGCTTGTGTGTGCTGTTTTAGAGTTTTAGAGTGGTCAGGAAGAATGTGGGCATGTGGGTAGAATTCTGAATAAATCAGGGAGCGAGCCTCAGTTGCCTGGAAGAGGAACACGCCAGACACAGAGGGGAGCAGAGGCCCATAGGTGTCCGAGCAACAAGAAGACTGTGTGGTTGTGCTTAGTGAGCCAGGCAGTAACTGCAGAAGGTGAAGGTCACAGAGCCAGGCCAGACTTGCAAGACTTGGAGGCCACTTATGGACTTGGATATGATCCTCTTTCATTGTAATTCTGCATGTGAATTTCTTTTTAATCACATGGGATTTTAAAAGAGAAAACTTGTTTTTTTTTTTTAACTAAAGGATAATGAACACACGGAAACATACAAAAATTAGAAGATACCTGTGTACCTGCACTTAGGTTGAGAAATAGAATTTTACCTGCACCCCACCCTAGAGACTTCTCCCAGTCAGAGAACCATTATCAGACTTCTAGAAACATAGAATTATTCTGAACTTCCTTTAAGTGAAAGTGTTACCGAAAGGTTTGAGTTGCCTCCAACTGCTTGCCTCAAAAGCCANATGAACACACGGAAACATACAAAAATTAGAAGATACCTGTGTACCTGCACTTAGGTTGAGAAATAGAATTTTACCTGCACCCCACCCTAGAGACTTCTCCCAGTCAGAGAACCATTATCAGACTTCTAGAAACATAGAATTATTCTGAACTTCCTTTAAGTGAAAGTGTTACCGAAAGGTTTGAGTTGCCTCCAACTGCTTGCCTCAAAAGCCAATAAGCAGGTCAGGTTAGTGGAAAGTTTGCTCTTTATCAGATGCTGGCAACCATAGCGGAGGGCAGATGTCTGTCCAAAGGCTGATTCACCCACTGACAATCAGTGGGTTAGAGATTTTACAGGCTGAAGGAGGGGACTACAGGCAGAAACAGCACAATCAGCTCTGACAGTCATCTTGAGATTGGTCTCTGGTGGTCTGACCAGTGTCATCTTTATTGTTTTAGGTACAGTTAATCTTCACTTCCAAGGTTGGTTTATTTCCATTTCGTTGAGGGCAGTTCTGGGAACTGCAGCAGCGTTTGTCAAGGCTACAGTGTAGGCACTATGTAGTTAGCCTTCACCTGGTGGGAGTTTCAGTATCGATGAGACAGCTCACGGGATATGGCTCAGAATATTNTAGAGTGGGTTGCCATGCCTTCCCCCCGGGGATCTTCCCGACCCAGGGCTCAAACCTGGATTTCCTGCTTTGCAGGCATATTCGTTACCAATGAACTACCAGGGAAGCTCCCAATATATATATATATATATATATATATATGAGCTGTATATACACAGTGGTTGGGATATTGAATTCATGGGGCTGAGATAATTTGTTTCCATTTGGAAAACAAAAATAGAACTCTGTTTTATGTCATACACACAAAAATAATTCAAAGATATTTAAAGCCAAATCTTTTATAAGAATAAATATTAATTTATTAATTATGAATATTTATTAAACACTTATACCAAGCACTTTTCTAGGTATTAGGGATACATTAATAAAAATAACATACAAAAATCCCAGCTCTTATGAAGCATGCATTTAATGTGGTGAGACAGACAATAAAAACATAAACAAATAAATTATATATTAGAAAATTATAAGTGCTCTAGAGAAAAGCAAAGCCAGTGGGAGTAGGGAGTGGATAAAGAGTGCCTGCAGTGAAAGGGATAGGATTGTAATTCTCGATAGGACAGCAAGGAATATAGCAGAAAATTCTTTATAAGCTTAGTAGGAAGGATTTATGAAATAAGACTTAAAAAACCTAAATCAGAAAAGAAATGTTTGATTAATGAGGAGCAAGTTTATGCATTAAAAGCACAAAATTAAAAAGAAAATGAAAATATATTTGCAATCCATATACTCACCCCAAGGACTAGTATCCAGAATAGAATCAAAAGAAATTCTACAAAGTAATATGAAAAATTTGACCAACTACCAGGAAAAATATCGACAAAGAATATAAATATGCAATTCACAGGAGAAGAAACCCAAATTATGACTAAACCTTTGGGGGGGAAAGAGCTGAATATCAAGGAAAATGTGGATTCAATTTACAATGATTTTTAATTTAGTACAGTAAGTCCAAACATGTTCCATTCCTAAAGCACGTTTGTAAGTTCAATTTGCTTTTAAGTCCAACAAAGTTAGCCTAGGAAACAACTAACACAATCGGATGCATTGTTCTATACTGCAATAGGTTTATAATACTTTTCACACAAATAATACACTAAAAAACCCACAAAAATAAAGAAAGCATTCCTGATCTTACAGTACAGCACCTTGAAAAGCACAATAGTACAGTAGTAGAGCTGGCATGCAGGAGCTGGTATCAAGTGAACAGCCAAGAAGAGCTTCTGACTGGAGGAGGCAGTGGCGGTGGGAGATGCTAGAGCTGAAGGGTCGTCAGCAATGGGAGATGGAAGGTGAGCTGCAATTTCACTCATGCCTCACGTTAACTGCACAGTTCTGGTTCCTTGCTGGATTCAATTCTCTCTTCAGTTCAGTTCAGTCTCAGTCATGTCCGACTCTTCTCGACCCCATGGACTGCAGCATGCCAGGCCTCCCTGTCCATTACCAACTCCCAGAGTTTACCCAAACTCATGTCCATTNTCATGTCCGACTCTTAGCGACCCCATGGACTGCAGCCCACCAGGCTCCTCTGTCCACGGGATTTTCCAGACAAGAGTACTGGAGTGGGATGCCATTGGCTTCTCCAGAGCCAAGGATGAGTAGCAGACAAAACAGAAGCTTTGGAGATGGGAGGGGGCCCCACTGGGAAAGGCAATTTTAAGTCTTACAGAATAAATATGGCTTCCCAATGCTGCCGCATGGCATCATGGACACTGAGGCAGTCTGGCTCAATTCACATGTCTTTCTCCACACATGGGAAATGAGCTCCTTGGCTCATTAGAGTTTGTGGACACCCAACACAGTCTGGGCCTTTATTGTTGAATTAATCAATGAGTGAGATTAATCAATAAAGATGGGAGATAATGAAGTGAGAATAAAGAGACTGGAAGTGCTGGAGCAGACCAAACAAGTGATTGAGGAAGGGAATTAGATAAGAAACCAATAAGGTGAACTTCAGCTGGTCTAATATTTTCAGACTGATGCTGAAACTGGAGCTCCAATACTTTGGCCATCTCATGCGAAGAACTGACTCCTTAGAAAAGACCCTGATGCTGGGAAAGATTGAAGGTGGAAGGAGAAGGGGACAACAGAGGGTGAAATGGTTGGATGGCATCACTGACTCAATGGACATGACTTTGAGCAATCTCTGGGAGTTGGTGATGGAAAGGGAAGCCTGGCATGCTGCAGTCCATGGGGTCACAAAAAGTTGCACAAGACTGAGCCACTGAACTGAATATTTTCAGCATCCATGTTCCCTGAGAAGCCAGGGGGGGAGCTCGGCTCCTTTTGGGGGTGGGGAGTAGCCTCCATGTCTGAGCCCTGCAAGTAGAACCACCTGGGCTACAGCTGTGATAAAGACAAAGAGACTTTCCTCTGGCTGGGGATTGTACTGTCAAGTGTTTTTTTGTTTTTGTTTTTTATTTAGTATAGCCATTGACAGTTTACCTTATTATAAGAAGCGTTGCTTGAGAACCTTTGTTGTGTTTGGATAATAATAAGCAAAGCAGTGATTTATTGGCAGCTATTGAGTGTAGCCATAAACCCCAGCCCTGGGCTGGCAAGGTAATACTGCTATCTTCTCTGGAAGATCCTCTCCTCAGGCTTTATTACTCTTCTTGTGGCTGTAGTTAAATAAAGTTACATTTTTATAAATTGAACATGCTTATCTGAGTTGTCTTCTTAGGGGAAACACACACACACACACAAACAACAGATATGGTGACATAAATAGGCCCAGCATTGTGGAGTTAAGGCGGACGGGACCACGTGCAGCTGAGATTGAGTAGATTATGTCCTGGGGGATGGGAAAGTCAGGGGAAAAGGGAAAGCAAACAGTCATGTTCCTAAAGCACAAGCCTTGGAAGTGAATCTTGATTCATTTCACATACAATTCCAGTGTGCCCCAGCAGCTGAGACCCTTCTGTGTTTGCTTATTTGTTTAGTAAAGGGAAATGTCCCCAGCCTGGCAGCCTTCATGAGTTGTTTGCCTGGAGAGGATGGCAACTATTGAGCCATCCTGGAAGGGAGGAAATAGGGCTCTAACAGTAGGATGTTTTTTTAAAAGGACATTTAAAAAACGGCTATGAAATGTTCCATCTGAAAAAAAACAACAACGTATTTTTTAGGACTTTATCTGTTTTGTCACTCCTGGATCCTCAGTGTCACGTAGTAGGCATTCAATAAGTATGGCTTCAACACGTTTGATGGGTTTCCAATTTTTATCTTTATGAATGCTTCAGTGAACACAGGTATCTGTGCATCTTATGATTCCTCAGAATAAATTCTTATGACTGAAATTACTGGTCTAGAGTAGTGCTTCTTAAGGTGCCTATAAATTTTCTGGGGCTTCCCTGGTGGCTCAGATAGTAAAGAATCTGCCTGCAATGCAGGAGACCCCAGTTCAATCCCTGGGTCAGGAAGATTCCCTGGAGAAGGAAATGGCAATCCAGTCCAGTATTCTTGCCTGGGAAATCCCATGGACAGAGGAGCCTGGCGGGCTACAGTCCATGGTGTTGCAAAGAGTCCAACACAACTGAGCAATTAACACACACGTGAATCTTCTGGGGAGTCTTGTAAACTGCAGGACATGATTCTTCAGGTGTGGGATGGGGCCTGAGAGCCTACATTTTTACTAAGTTTCAGGTCACGCTGATATTTCTGGTCCACAGACTACACTTCGAGACTTGAAGCACTAGATAAGCAGCAGGTAGGGCCAGCCAGTGCAGCAGTTCACCTCCAGGAGGCAAATTTGAGTGGACCAGAGCCCCTGTGTATTAGGAGAAAAGAGAAAACTAACCCCTGGTCACCAGACTGTTCAGAGTGAATTTCTACTCCTCCCTTAAGAAATATTAGAAAGGGTAAAGAAATCTCAGTGCTGATTTTTGTGGTCTGTTTGGAGTCAAATAGATATACTGGCAGCCCAGAGGAATTATCAATGAACTGATAAATGAGATGTGGGCAACTCGCCAATTCTTATTAACATCCCTCCAGGCCTCAGGGAGGGAGCAGATCATTGGAGTGGTCAGCTCAGAGGCAGCCTTCGCTGAGGACAGACCTGCTGCTTTCTGCTCGGCTTTGCGTGGGGCACACCGCAAGTTACTCTCACCCTCCTGCCTCTGCTGTGGGAGTGATGCTTGCCTCAGTTCTGCCCTGGGTCATCAGGAACACTTTCTCAGAAGAAACTTGACCCTCTATGCCTATTTTCCTTTTATCTGTGGTTTTGCCTTTTTATGTTTATTTCCAGGAACTGCTTTCTTCAAAGTAGCACCCAGGGACCCAGAGAGAAGGGAGGAAGAACAAGTAGGTCATGTGTACCACCCTAGAACTGGTGCAGGAGATTTACAAATGGAGTTTGAGCTTGGGCTGGTGATGTGGTTGACCTCCAGGGATGGTTGGAAAAGCTGCCATGATTTTATCTAGTCTTATTAACAGTTCCATTTGGAGAGATTTGCCCCTGAGGTGATTTTGTGAAATGCAATCTAAAAACTGAGTAAAGAAATGATTCACCAAAAGCATCACTTAGCTTGCTAGGGGAAAGAAAGAATTTTTTCCAATGAAGGCCTTTGTCTGCTAAGAGCCTAGTGACTTTAAAATGCTGGAAGCATATTTCAAATGCTGCAGTTATTCTCAGGCACTCTTCTGTGTCCTGTGTTTTTGCTAGTTAGACGATACAAGAGGAAATTTTGTCTTCAGCAGGCAGTTCCAGAGAACTGGCCAATGCGGGACATCATCTGGGCCCCAAGGAATGTAGGAAGGGTCTCGAGAATATGGGCTCTGCCTTCACTTAGCCACATGACCCAGCTGGGGACAGAGGCACAAAAACTGTGCATGGCAATAAGAGTTAAAATAAAAACAACCCATAGACTGGCCTGATACACACAGAAGTCTAATTTTCCCAGGAGAAGCAGTCTGTCCCACTATGCTATTCTGTGGCTCCCATCTCGTATGCACCACTCTCCTACCACTATTGCTTTTTATCTTATACAATTTTATTTATGAATTTGTCTTAACTTCCTAACTTGTAAGCTTCTTGGAGACACTGTGGTGAACTAGTATCTAGTAGAGGATATCAGGTATAGCCAAATCAGTCTAAGAGGGCTTCCTGGTGGAGGTGACTTTCCTCCTAGATTTAGAAGAAAGTTGTAATCTCTGATTTGGTGAAATTATCCTCTCAATTTTCCTTTGTCCCATTTTGTAGTTTTTTCTACCTCTCTGTTCTCATTTTTAAATGTGAATAATATTCCAGGCAATATATACATACATATATATACAAACATATTATATATGAAATACTCTTTCCTTTTAATCATCTAACCCTCGTCTCCATTTAGATGAATCTTCTCTTGTTCTTAAACTTCAGTTCCACAATCCTCTAAGGCAGAGCCCAATGATCCATGCCTCCTGGTACTCATGATTGTTTATGACTGTACCCTCCTGAGTAACCTGCTTCTGACAGATATCATATAGCAATATTGAAGGGTATCACTTTTGTGATTAGTTACAAATAAGTGTGACCTCCAGCTTGTCAGCTGACTCTCCCTCTTGCCTTTGTGGTTTGCACAGTTTGGTGAAGATGCCACATAAGGAACAGGCCCATGTGGCGAGGGACTGAGAGGAACCTCCATCCAACAGCCAGCAAGAACCTGGGACTTCAACACACAACAGCCCATGAACTGAATCCTGATACCAGACACTGGAATAAGCTTGTAAGTGCCCCTGCCCTAGTCCCCACCTCAAGCCTTCAGATGAAAACCCATGTCAGCCGACTCCTTGAGCACAGCTCTGTGAAAAACCCCAAGGAGAAGGACTCAGCTGTGCCCAATTCCTGACCCTCAGAAATTGTGAGATAATGAATGCATGTTGTTGAAGCCACTGAGTTTTGGGGTAATTTGTTACCTAGCAATAGATAACTGATACACTCCCCGTGACCTTTGTTGCTAGAATGTCAAGACTGAACTCTTTACCTTCTCCCTAGATCCCCTTAGTACAGCTCCTTTTGCTTAGTTATCTCCTCTTGGTCACTCTTTAATCAGCCCCTAGACTTGGGATCCCTTCTTCATTCTTTCTGCCCCTTCATCTGTTATTTTCAAGTCTTAAGTTTTGCTCATTTTCCTTGGTGATGCAGTTAGCTAAGTGGAAAAAATGGTCCAGGTGGCAGGAACCACACAGGTGAAAGGTCTAACATGGGAGTCAGCAGTTTCTCAGCTCTCACTTCCATCTCCTGGTTTCCTTGCCAATCAACTCTGTTCTGCACAATTTAGCAATTAATTTAACATTGCCTAATATCATTCTCTGATAGCTCATGGACTAACCTTGTCTTCTTAATTAAACTAGAAGCTGGGCTCAAACTCATAATTATTTTTTCTTTCAGTTCAGTTCAGTCGCTTAGTCGTGTCTGACTCTTTGTGACCCCATGAATCGCAGCATGCCAGGCCTCTCTGTCCATCACCAACTCCTGGAGTTCACGCAAACTCACGTCCATCAAGTCAGCCATCTCATGCTCTGTCATCCCCTTCTCCNAGAGCTTCTCCATCTTTGGCTGCATAGAATATAATCAATCTGATTTCAGTGTTGACCATCTGGTGATGTCCATGTGTAGAGTCTTCTCACCTCCACCTTCCCCTCCTCCCCCTTTCCCCTCCTCCTCTCAGTGGAGCATATTTACAAAGGAGGTATACACCTGGCAGGGTTTGATCCCAAGAGTCTTGAGATCTGGGTTAATTTGGTGATGAAGGACTAGAATTTCTGGTGAAAAGGGTGTATCCGCCTGAACATGTCTAACTAAAGTTTCCTAATTCATTGTGCACTTTAACATCTGCCAGATGACTGCAGGATTTTGCTGTTAGTGGAATTCTGGGGTCCTTAACTGTTAGTATCTAAAGAGTAAATGGCAGCTGGAACAAGAAGCATGGGGTTGATCTGTGTTCCATGTACTGAGGCTCGCTGGGGTTTAGAAACCCGTCTGCAGCAGGATTGAGTAGCTCGCAGCCAAGGGCTGGCTCTCCCAGTAGGGAAGAGATGACAGGGAAGTTAGAAAGCTTAGTTGATGGCATCTTTCCTAAAATCAGCCCAGATTTGAACGTTTGTAGGTGGGTGTGACAGAAAAACAGTGGCAACTGCTTCCTAGACATTCTTCTAATTAATAAAGCAGATAAAACTCTATGCATGTCCCACCAAGGGAGAAAAATACAGCCCTTAAAAGTTTTCTTCCCCTAAGTTGGCCCTTATGCAAAACAGTTGCCTCCCCTCTGCTATGGAGACTGCTCACCCTAGAGTTTGCTTTCAAAGAAACTTCCAGGGGCCCTAGGTTTGAATTTCAAAGAGATTTCAGATAGTTCCAAGCTTCTGTAATTCTAGAAACATTCAGAACAGAACAGAGCATGAAGATGATTATTTTTCTCATCTGTACAAATAATTTCTTCTCTCCACCCCCAGCTTTATGGAGGAAAAATTGACAAATAAAAGTTGTATATATTTAAGGTGTGCAGTGTGATGTTTTGATATACACTGAAATATTCATCAGAGTCAAGCTAATTAAGATATCCATCAACTCACAGTTACCTCTTTTTTTTTGGTAAGAATAATTAAGATTCTCTTAGCAAATTTCAAGTATAAATACAGTATTGTTAACTATGTGCAAATAATTTTTAAAATCTCCAGTGGGTCAGGGTCATGGCCAAGGTTGGAAAGGAAATACATTCCTGAAATGCAAATGTGGGTTACCTGCAGGAGTGTTGTGCACTTTATACTCCATAAACTCCTGATTTCAGAGTCTAGGGAGGAAGGTGTGGGGACAGGAAGGCAGCCTGGGACTCAGGAGAGGAGGAGGAAGAGAAAGATGGTGAGTCATGTGTTCACCTACGCCTTCATCATCAGCCCTGTTATTACTGAGCATCTTGAATGTACCCAGTGATGTGCTGGGCTCTGTGGGTAAAACAGTCATTGACTCAGTCCCTCCTGCCTGAATTTCAGAGTCTGGCTGGGGAGCCCTGTGAAGACACCGATTCTTGAACACAAGACTGTTGTGTTATAATAGAGGTTTTAAAAAGTGTTCTGGGAAACCAGAGGAAGGAAGGATTAATGGTACTGGGGCCAGAAGGGAAGACCTGGCAGAGGAGGAGGAGAGGAAAACTGGGTTCTTGCAGAAGGTCTTCACTCATGCCTGCTGTCTCCTGTGAGAGGGTCAAGTCCAGGGAGACCTTGAGAAATAGAACTCTTATTGAAATGCACCAAGGGCCTGAAATAAATTCAGGATCCTGTTGGNCTGAATTTCAGAGTCTGGCTGGGGAGCCCTGTGAAGACACCGATTCTTGAACACAAGACTGTTGTGTTATAATAGAGGTTTTAAAAAGTGTTCTGGGAAACCAGAGGAAGGAAGGATTAATGGTACTGGGGCCAGAAGGGAAGCATTCAGTGATAAACAGAGAGTAGAAAAGATATTCAGAATATTTTCTGAATGTAGAGGAAATACATAGACTTTCCCAGCACTGGGACATTAAATTTAATGGACATCCTCCCATTAAACCTGGCAGGATCCAACGAATGATTGCTTCCCTTTCACAGGGAAGCTAATGAGCCTGACAACCTAGGAGGTCTTTCTCAGTCCTCAGAATTCAGCACTCAGAGCTCAGTTCTCAGTACTCAAAGCTCAGTGCTTGGTTCTCAGTGCTCAGTACTTAGAGCCCGGTGCCTGGTGCTCAGTGCTCAGAACTCAGTGCTTAGAACTCAGTACTTAGCAATCCACATTCACACAGCCATGAAGTGAGCAGAAGCCTCACCAAGGACAGACACTACTCTGGGATGTCAATCATTCATGGAGTCTACTGGCTTCTCAATAGCCTAAAAATACTTGGAAATGCTTCATTATGACTCTTTGTGTAGGAAAATCCAAAGAAAACAGTTCTTTGGGCTATCAGTTCTTTCTGCATTTTCCAGAAAGAGAAAGCCTATAACGAAGGAAGCAGATACGGTTCCTGACCCTACTTTCTCTGTGGCCTCAGTGTCTTTGTCTGTACCAGGAAAGGGTGGGGCCGCTGGGGCATGAATGTTCCTCCCTGCTGGATGTCCTCTTAGACTGAGCTTTGTGCAGACTGGCAGCTGTTTGCGGTTCCTTAGCCAGGCAGTCAGAGGAAGTTTTCTCCCCACTATGTCTCTCCATCTGCCAAACTAAATTCTTTTCTGGGCAACATCTGTTCACATTGTCTCAGCTGACCACAAAAATAATTACATACTTATTCCAGAGTAATCAGTTCATCTGAGTCCTTTTCAACAGGATAGCACACTTCACTGGGAAAAGTGACATCTCAAGAACAGAAGTCCTCCAGTGTGCCACAGATCAGGGCGCTTACTAATCAGTGCCCTTGTCCTTAGGGGCAGTAGCGGGAGGCAGAGATGGCTCTGCCGCTTGGAGCCGTGCTAGACCTGAATTGTCAGCCTGTTTTCCTTCCTAACTGTTTCTCCTTTGGAATTGAGCTGTAGGAGTAGAGTGTGGGGTGGGTTTCTCACAGACTCTGATATGAAGTTTATGGTAGGGTAGAAAAAGAGCAGAGGGTTTTATTACAGCCAAGAGTGACACAGTTAAATGTATTCTGTTTCCTTTGATATATATGTAAAAGGCATAAAGTAAGCCAGCAGTGAGAAACAAAGGTAAACAGTGTGCTTATGACAAACTCATCTCTTTTCAAGCTGTTGCACATAGCCTGAGTAGGGGGGTTGGGTCAAGGGGTGATAATATGAGATGCATGATGATTTGGGGGAAACAAGGTTTATGGAGCAGAAAACCACATTGGAAAGGCCACTTAAGTGTTAGGTCTTGGATGACCTTGAATGATGGGCTGAAGCTTTGGAATACATTTTATGGCAAGTCATGGGAGGGTCACCAACATTCATTTATTAATAATTGGATTTCACATCTTTCATATCTCAGGCTGTCCCCTGTGAGGACAGGGAGTATAGAGTGCTATCTGTCCCTGGGGTGTAGTGTTCTGAGCTTCACATACTTCCTTCTTCTTCCTCCAGTGGTTATTTTGCATATAACCATCTTGTAAGATATTGGAAGCTTTTCAGGTTTCTGAGGTTACTAAACCTTTTAAAGGCAATAATTATGGAACTAGTCTGTATTCATTTATTCAGCTAACTAAGGTGTCTGGTAAAGAATCCACTGCCAGTGCAGGAGATGTGAGTTCAATTCCTGGGTCAGGAAGATCCCCTGGACAAGGAAATGGCAACCCACTCCAGTATTCTTGTCTGAAGAATCCCATGGACAGAGGAGCCTGGTGGGCTATAGTCCATGGGGTTGTGAAGAGTCAGATACAACTTAGCAACTGAACAACAAAAACAAATATGTCAGATATTAGGTTCTGGAGATATAATGCGTAAATCATGGTGCTAGACTTCAAGGATCTTAAATGAGGAGGGAGACACTAAAATATGCTTTCATTACAATGTAGTCAGTCAGAAATAAGCACCAGGATCTGTGGGATGACAGAGGTTTCAAGGAAAGGCTTCTTAGAGAAGATGAATGTGCCCTGCAGAGGTTAATAGATAACTGAGAGTTGAGTAAACAGGTCAAGAAGAATACATGGGCATCTGAGGTCGAGGGATTGGTTTGGTGTGTGCATTTTGGCATTATCAGAGTGGAGTGCTCTAGACAGAGGAGCAAAAGCCAGACTGTCATAGCTGGATCTGAATGGAACTGGAGGAAACCAGGCAGGGAGTGAAAGCTCCTGTTTCAGTGACCATGCTGGTTCCAGACCTGTAGAACTGGATAAGCTCAAATCCGTCTGCAAATATCTAGAAATTCTAGACAAAATATGGCAAAGATTTTTTTGAATGACTAGCTAGCTTTGAGAGAAAGAGGAAACCCTGTTGCTCTAGAAACTTGGATTTTAATGCCCACAAGGCAATAGGATATGAGGCCATGAGCTGATGAAAAAGAGCTGGAACTGAAGCTGGAATTAAGCTCCTCCCTAAACCCACATGCTCAGATGGTTATACCCTCAGTAACAGAGTGGACTAGGAAAGTCTGCATTGGCACAGAAGAGAACAGGAAGCTTGACTATTTTGGGGTGGGAAAAAAGAAATCCCTTCTCCCTCTGTTCGACCAAAATTCATAACCACACTGTATGTTTGGCTTGAGTTTTGGGTAATGAGTTTATACTATACATATGGTTTGGCCATTGCCAAACCAAAAATTTTTTTAATAAAGATTGTCCCCAGACTGAGGATACAAAGAGCTAGGACTCTTTGTGGAATGAATGTGAAGATGTTCTGAAAGGGCAGTGTTTTCCCAACTTGGGAGGTAAAAGATTTGTACAGTGGAGACAACAAAAAATCAAGTTAGAGCCCTAAGAACTTTAGATAATTGAATGGCAAAATTAATATTTTTATAATGAAGATTAATATTTTGAAAATGAAGATTCATATTTTGATAATAAAATTCATATTAAGTTAATATGAGATGAATATATTAAGTGGCTAAAAATATGAAAGGGTTTAAAACTTATAGAGCAAGACAGCATGAGGAAATAACTGTCAAATTTGAAAGAATCATATAGAACTTTAAGAAAAATATCATTGCAAAAAATTTTGTGAATAGTTTGAACAGCAAAGTAGACATAGTTGAATAGAGAAATAGTCAACTGGAATTTCTGAAGAGAGTTCCAAGAATGCAGAGATAAAGAGGTAGAAACTGTCTCTTATACNAAAAAATTTTGTGAATAGTTTGAACAGCAAAGTAGACATAGTTGAATAGAGAAATAGTCAACTGGAATTTCTGAAGAGAGTTCCAAGAATGCAGAGATAAAGAGGTAGAAAAGTATATAAGTGATGCTAAGAAGCATGGATGATGGAAAGAAAATATATGAACTATGTCTACCAAGAATTCTCAGAGGGAAAATGTAATAAAAGGAAAAGAAATATTAGAAGAACTAATAACTTTGAACTTAGTATTGGTAAAAGATATCAATCCTCAGTTTCAAGAAGCACAATGATTCCTGAAGAAAATAATAATTCCACTTCCAGACAAATCTTATTGAAGATTCAGGGTTCCAAAGGCAAGAAAAACATTCAAAGAAACCAGAGAAAAGAAGATGGATTACCTAAAAAGGAATTAAGGTCTGCAAATATCCTGTTTCTCCACGTCGTTTTGCCCATAAATTTTAGCATCTAGAAACATTTATTTATTTATGGCTGCTCCTAGACCTTCTCTGGTTGCCGTCCTTAGGCTCAGTAGTTGTGGTACATGAGCTTAGTTGTCCCGCAGCATGTGGAATCTTCCCGGACCAGGGATTGAACCCATGTTCCCGGCATTGGCTAAACCACTGAACCACCAGTGAACTCCCCAGCATCTATAGAAAATTTTTGTTTGGGGAGGGTGGGGGAATCTTCCTGTATTGACTGGGGTCCATTCAAGGCTTACCCACTCTCCCCAGCCACGGGGTGAGGAAACAAAGCTGTTCTTCCAGGTGGGCTGGGCGAGAGGTCAGTGCAGACAGCCCAGCCCTTTCAGACCTGTGGGACCTAACAGTGGACCAGAGCCCAGCTGGACGCCACGATCAGCGTAGCCAAGATGAGAGGGGAGATGTGACCATTGAGGAATTATAAGCTGTTTGCAGATAGGGACTGAGTTTGTCCCCTTCATGGGTGTAACCCTAGGCTTAGCAGAGTGCCTGGAGGTGATGATGCTTATTAAGGCTGAATTGTGTCATCCCAACTCCCACCTCCCACCAATTTACATAATGAATCTTTAAACCCCACCCCCAGTACTTCAGAATGCAACTGTGTTTGGACATAGGGCCTTTAATGAGGCTAGTAGGGTGGGCCCTAATCCTGCACGACTGATATCTTTATGAGAGGAAGTAATTAGAACACAACAGAGAGATACCAGAGGCTCATGTGCACAGAGGAAAGACCATGTGTGCTCACAGCAAAAAGACAACCGCCTATAATCTAAGGAGAAACCAAACCTGCTGAAATGTTACCTTGGACTTCCAGCTTCTGGGACTGTGAGGAAATAGATCTCAGTTGTGTTCTAATTACTTCCTCTCATAAGGATATCAGTCATGTAGGATTAGGGCCCACCCTACTGGCCTCATTAAAGGCCCTCTATCCAAACACGCTTGCTTCTGAAGTACTGGGGGTGGGGTTAAGCCCCCTAGTCTTGACATTTTCTTGTGACAGCTGTAGCAAATGGATATATTGCTTCAGAGAAATCTTCTGAGTCAGTAAAAGAATGTGAAGTCTACTGACCTGTGACTCAGAGGTCAAGGGTAGACTTTCTAAAGCAGTGCTTCTCACACACTTGGGCACATGCAGACCACCTAGCCTCTTATAAGACTGCAGATTCTGACCCTCCAGCTCCAGGAAGGGGCTTCAGTTTCTTTGTGTCTGACAAACCCCCAAGGCAAGTGGCAAGTCCAAAGACCACACTGTGAGCAGTGATGCTTGGAGTCCTGAGGCTTGCCTTTGAAAATTGGATGATCTTTAATGATTTTAGAGGAAGATAGTGGGGCTTAATGAGCTCAATTCAGCAACTACTCTAAGCACTTTACAGATGCAAGACCCTGTGCCAGTTCCTGGAGCAGACCCCAGGTGGGCCAGCAGGCTCAGCCCTACTGGGAGGAGGACACACTAGCCAGAGTGTGTCCAAACTGCCAGGCTCTCCTTTGTCTCTGGGAGAGCCCATTTTATTCCAGTGTTGGTAGAGAGGATGAGGCTTCCCCATCAGTCATGCAGGGCTGCTGAGAAGACAACTTTTTCATCAAGGCTTCAGGAAAACTAGATGAGTTTTTGAAAAGAGTGGGAGGCAGCTGAGAGTTATTTGTTGACCTTGTAATTCTAAATGGGATTCTCTTTTGTTTTCCTGCCCTTGGGTCAGGATTATGCAGGGGCATCATTCTCCTCCTGTGCCTGATTGAGAAGGCAGCCTGCTCATGAAGGCAGCCTGCTCATGATCGTGGACAAAATGTCAAGGGTGCCCCCCACTCCCCACCCGTGTCTTTTAATGTACCTTTCTCTCAGCTGAGCAATCAAGACTCCTTTAGGAGGCAAGGGAAGAACAGTTTCTACTGTTCACATGAATAAATAACCTATTCTTCACGTGGCTCTTTTCCCAGTGCCCTGGGGAAACAATTTGTGATGCAAATTAGGTACAAGCCATGCTGAGAATTACAGAGTGATTGAAGTATTATTATTATTAATTTATCAATCTAAAAATAGCCTCAAAAATATCCAGGTGGCTCAGCCTGAGAAGGATGAGATGGGGTTCCATTTGATCTCATTAACAAACCCTCACCTGCATATAAAACAGGAGGTGGGGATGGTGCGGGCCAGGCCTGGGAGGGGGGCTTGCCTGAGATCTTGCAGGGCAGGGCTCTTTGGGGGCTGGTTTGAGTGGAAGCTAGGCTGTCTCTAAGGAATTATTTACAGAGAGTGTTGAGGCTTCTCAGGTGGTTCAGTGCAGAATTCACCTGAGATGTGGGTTCAATCCCTGGGTCGGGAAGATCCTCTGGAGAATGAAATGGCAACCCACTCCAGTAGTCTTGCCTGGGAAATCCCATGGACAGAGGAGCCTGGCAGGCTACAGTCCATGGAGTCACAAAGAGTCAGACACGACTGAGCATATAGGCACACACATTGGATGGATCCACTGAGTTTTTGTTTGCTTCTTTCAATAGAAAGGATCCACACTCATGATTTTTGCCTTTCTCCTGTTCCTTCTGATGGCAGGAGGATGGGTACCAGTGTCACAGCACCAGAAGCCTGAATGTGTGCCCACCTTTTCCACCACTGGCTCTTTGAAGGAGCAGCTCAGGAGCAGAGCCGCAGCCCTTGGGTGTGTGCCAGGCTGCTCTCTCTGGAGCCTAAATGCCCCTAGGAGAGCACCCCTGGCACCAAAGGGCATGGAGCTGAAAAATCCTTGTTGCTTTTGCTATATTTCATTATATTTTATTTTCTAGCTTTATTGGGCCGTAATTGGCATACACATTGTATAAGCTCAAGGTATACAGTGGGCCTCAGCAGTAAAGAATCTGCCTGCAATGCAGGAGACATAAGAGATGTAGGTTCAATCGCTGGGTTGGGGAGATCCCCTGGAGGAGGGCATGGTGACCCACTCCAGTATTCTTGCCTGGAGAACCCCATGGACAGAGGAGCCTTGTGGTTTACCGTCCATGGGATTGCAAGTAGTCAGACACAACTATAGTGACTGGGCATGCAAGGTATACAGTGTGTTGATTTTATACGTTTATATAGTGCAAAATGGTCACCACTACAGCATTAGTTAACACCTCCATCCCATCTCATAATTACCATTTCTTGGGACTTACCTGGTGGTCCAGTGGTTAAGACTTCACCTTCCAATGCAGGTGATGAAGGTTCAATCCCTGGTTGAGGAGCTAAGATCCTACATGTCTAGTGGCCAAAAAAACCTGAAACATAAAACAGAAGCAATATTGTAACAAATCCAATAAAGACTTTAAAAATGGTCCACATAAAAAAGTCTTTAAAAATTATCATTTCTTTTGTTTTTTTTGATGGTGAGAGCATTTAAGAACTATGCTGTTAGCGCCTTAAAGTATGTAATACAGCATTTTATGTACCGTACGTTAGATGCCCAGAACCTGTTACTCTTATAACTAGAAGTCTGTACCCTTTGACCAATATCTTCCCATTTCTCCCAATATCTTCCCAAGGATTTCCTTTCGTCCCACCCTTCAGCCCCTGATAACCGCCACTCTACAGGCTTTTAAAAATTCCACATTTATCAATAAGCGACCCCATATAGTATTTGTCTTTCTCTGTCTGACTTATTTCTTAAATTATAGCATAATGCCATCAAGATTCATCCAAATTGTCACAAATGCTAAAGTTTCCTTCTTTCTCATGTCCGAATAATATTACACTGTGTGTATATATATAACTCACATCTTCTTTATCTGTTTATCCTTTGATTGTTGTTTCCATATCTTGGCTATTGTGAATAATTCTGCAGTGAACAAGGAGTAAATATCTTTTTGAGATCCTGTTTTTAATTCCTTTGGACACATTGCTGGATTGCTGGATCGTATGGTCATTCTATTTTTAATGGATTGAGGAATGTCCATACTGTTTTCCATAGCAGCTGTACCAATTTGCACTTCTATCAACAGTGCACAAGGATTTCCTTTCGTCCACATCTTTATCAATACTGTTAATCTTGTCTTTTTGATGACAGCCATTCTAACAGATACGAAGTGATGTCTCACTGTGCTTTTGATTTGCATTTCCCTGATTATTAGTGATGTTGAACAAATTTTCATGTAACTGTCTTTTGTTTGAAAGAAAAGACCTCTCAGGAAAAATGCCTATTCAGATCCTCTGCCCATTTTTAAATTGTGGTTTTTTGTTTTTTGGGTTTTTTTTGCTATTGAGTTGTATGAGATCTTTATACATTTTGGATGTGAATCCCTTATCATGTATTCATTCGATATGATTTGCAAATACTTTCTCCCATAGATAGCCTTCTTATTTATTTATTTTTGGTAATTTTCTTCTTCTGTGCAGAAGCTTTTTAGTTTGATGTAGTCTTATTTACTTTTGCTTTTGTTGCTGTGCTTTCGGTGTCATGTCCAAAAAATTGCTGCTGAGTTCAACACCAAGGAGCTTTTCCCTACACTTTATTCTAGGAGTTTTATAGTTTGGGCTTTACGGTAGAAGTCTTCAATCCATTTTGAGTTTATTTTTGTGAGTGATGTAAGCTAGGGGTCAAGACAATGCTCTTCCCTAGAACCTTTAGGGAGAGAACAGCCCCGTTGACATCTTGACTTTGGACTTGTAGCTTCCAAGACTGAGAGCTGTTAAAAATCTGTTTTGTTTTTTTTTAATTCTGTTGTTTTAAGCCACTCATTTTGTGTCCTTTTTGTGGCATCCCACAGAAACTAGATCATGTGGCTTAGTTCTAAATCTGAATCATAGATCATTTCATGATCTTCATATACTTGTCCATTCATCTCTGCTCTTTTCCCAAGTACAAAGGAAAGCTTCCTGCTCCTGGAATTTGGCATACTGTACTGCAGCCATGAAATTAAAAGATGCTTACTCCTCGGAAGAAAAGTTATGACCAACCTAGATAGCATATTCAAAAGCAGAGACATTACTTTGCCGACTAAGGTCCATA
>SJYV01022705.1:870721-908995 GCA_006410875.1 Neotragus pygmaeus
ATTGATATTTCTCCCGGCAATCTTGATTCCAGCTTGTGTTTCTTCCAGTCCAGCGTTTCTCATGATGTACTCTGCATATAAGTTAAATAAGCAGGGTGACAATATACAGCCTTGACGTACTCCTTTTCCTATTTGGACCAGTCTGTTGTTCCATGTCCGGTTCTAACTGTTGCTTCCTGACCTGCATATAGGTTTCTCAAGAGGCAGGAAATGGTAACCCACTCCAATATTTTTGCCTGGAAAAATCCCTGGACAGAAGAGTCTGGTGGGCTACGATCCATGGGACTTAGAGACTAAACAACAACAATAAGAAATACAAATATGCGGGTGGGAAAGTGGGCCCAGTGACCAGTATTTTGGTCACCTGATGCAAAAACTGACTTATTGGAAAAGTCCCTGATGCTGGGAAAGATTGAGGGCAGAAGGAGAAGAGGGCATCAGAGGATGAGATGGCTGAGGGGAATCACCGATGCAGTGGACATGAACTTGGGCAAACTTTGGAAAGTGGTGCGGGACAGGGAGGCCTGGGGTCCTGCAGTCCATGGGATTGCAAAGAGTCGGACACTCTTGTGTGACTAAACAACTTTTAGGGGGCCCAGGTTAGTGTCTTCCTTCACTGTGCAGTACCTCATGCTTACTCATGCTGTCCAGCAAGCTTAGACCTGCACAATTTTATTTTCCATTAATGATTCAGTTTGGCCCATGTGAACTTCACCTCCTATCCACATCTATAGTGGCTTCTGCCTGGCAAGGCTTTGCATTTTCTTCATGACTAGAGACCATAGTGGGCACTATGAATAAAATATCTGTAGGAAAATCAAGTAATGGGCCTGCTAATATGCTTAATGGCCTTAATAGCTTTGAAAACGAATATGCTTAATGCTCGTTTCATTCATAGCTGCCCTTGGCATTATGGATGGCAAGACCATACATTATGCTGAGACAAAATGGCTCACGTGTCACTGCAAGTGGAAAGAAGAATGAAAGAGAAATATTATAGCCGTGTTATAAAATTTCAACTCAAATCTATCTTCATTGGAAAGAATTACATTATATGAGGCAGCCAACCACTACCTTTAAATCCTGGAAAGGCTGTGTGGAGGGAGCCTGTGAGCAAGACCCATAGTATGGGAGGAAGAGATGCTTCTGAGAAACGTTGTTGTTGTTTAGTTGCTAAGTTGTGTCTGACTCTTTTGCAACCCCATGGACTGTAGCTTGCCAGGATCTCTGTCTGTGGGACTTTCCAGGCATGAATACTGGAGTGGGCTGCCATTTCCTTCTCCAGGGGGTCTTTGAGAAATAGATTTTTAATTGGGGAGGTCCCCTTTCCTTTCATGATTATAGGATTTTCTTCTCGTAGGATGGGCTGTGTTCCACATCTTCCCAGACCTTCCCTTCCTGGTTCTGTGTCACATACCTCAGGGCACTATTTGTTAGAAGGAGCTGGATGAACGAATTCAGATCAACACCTCATATAGCCCTCCAGGAGAAGGTATCTCATATGAGATTCTCTGCAAAATGCCTTAAGGATTATGGATGGTTAGGACACTTGGCAGTGCCCTCAGACCATGTAGGCAAGCTTTTGCCAACTTCATAAGGGCATAGGGATGGCCCTGGGGAGATGCTTAACAATAATGTTCTAAACTCTGAAGATAAAATTCATTACAACTCTGGGGTTTTGAAATTGGTCTTCCAGATGGTGCAGTGGTAAAGAATCCCCTGCCAAGCAGGAGATACAGGTTCAATCCCTGGGTTGGGAAAAATCCCCTGGAGAAGGAAATGTCTACCCACTTCAGTATTCTTGCCTGGATAACTCCATGGACAGAGAGTTTGGCAGCTACAGTCCATGGGCTTGCAAAGAGTCAGACATGTCTGAACATGCACTGGACACCCTTTTGTGGATTCTGCTCCCTCAGCCCTCAGAGAATTCTGGAGAAGGATAGTGTTAACATCTTTCTCAGGGATGCAAACACTGCTAGAGGTCTAGACGTGATAGAGGCTAATGAAGAGAAACCAGAAACCCTCAGAAGATGAAACCACCATGTCAAAGAGGCATTTGCACAATCACGTCAGTGCAGCATTGTGCACAATAGATAAGACAAAGAAATAACGTGTGTCCATCAGTGCACAGACGGAAAGAGAGAATGCCACACATACACATACACTGGAATATTGTAAAAAAAGAAAGAAATTCTGCCATTTGCAAGAACATAGATGGATTTTGAGGGCATTATGTTAAGAGATAATTTAGAGAAAGACAAATGTGGCATGTTCTCACTTATGTGTGGAACCTAAAATCTTAAACTCTTAGAAACAGAGTAGAATGGTGGTTGCCAGGGAGTCGGGGATGGGGAAGTTAGGGAGATGATGGTCAAAGGGTACAAACTCCTGGTGATAAGGTGAGTAAGTTTTGGGAATCTAATCTATACTGTGGTAAATATAATAAACAACACTGTATTATTCTTGAAGGTTGTTAAGAGAGTAGGTCTTGAGTGTTATCATCACATGCAAAAAATGATAATTATATGAGATATAGAGATGTTAACTAACCTTATTGTGGTAGTCACTTTGCAAAATATGCATGTATAAATTAGTACCTCATACACCTTCAGTTCAGGTCAGTTCAGTCGCTCAGTCGTGTCCCACTCTTTGCGACTGCATGAATCACAGCACGTCAGGCCTCCCTGTCCATCACCAACTCCCGGAGTTCACTCAGACTCACGTCCATCGAGTCCATGATGCCATCCAGCCATCTCATCCTCTGTGTCCCTTTCTCCTCCTGCCCCCAATCCCTCCCAGCATCAGAGACTTTTCCAGTGAGTCAACTCTTCATATGAGGTGGCCAAAGTACTGAAGTTTCAGCTTTAGCATCATTCCTTCCAAAGAAATCCCAGGGTTGATCTCCTTCAGAATGGACTGGTTGAATCTCCTTGCTGTCCAAGGGACTCTCAAGAGTCTTCTCCAACACCACAGTTCANGAGTGAACTCTGGGAGATGGTGATGGACAGGGAGGCCTGGTGTGCTGCGATTCATGGGGTCGCAAAGTGTCAGACATGACTGAGTGACTGAACTGAACTGAACTGAGCGACTCACACTATTCTGGTTCCAAAAACTGTGCTCTTTAGCAGGACACTGCAGTGCCTCTCAGAAAGGTTTAAACACATGACACACCACCCCTCCCACTTACCTATCCACCAAAACTTTAAGTCCCCTTTGAAATAAGTGGCTTACATATAATGACTAGGTCTATGAGACATCCAGCAAATATTTTCCATCTTTCTTCCCAAGCTTCTTTTTGGCTCTCCGACTTGGTAGAAGACATCCACAGTGAATAAAACTTCTGTCTAGGATTTTGAAAACAATACTGAACACTGGAACTGATGACAGTAATTTGGAGTCCACCAAGTTTATTCTGGAGAAATCAAGATAGGGACTGGTTGGAAATGACTTGTGATATATATGAAAAATCCTAGGAATTATTTTGGTTTGCAGCACTAACATTAGGTAATATTCAGGGTGAGCCTTCCCAAGTTTTTCCCATTATGTTTCAAATGTCAATTTGTATTTTTATGTTCTATTCCCCCAAGAGCTCTGAAGGATGTTTATTGTTTATGGGTTTAATAGAGTATCTGCCTCTCCTACTGTGAAACCTCTGGATGATTTGAATATTAACCTTTGGTTTACCTGTACCACCGTTGGCTGCTTAAAGTGAGGAAGGGGACAACCTGGATCCAGATCTGGTAAACTGGGAAACTACTAATCTTGTTGGAACTCAATTTCCTCACCTGTAAGGTAAAGGGAATGAATGAGATGAACTCCAAGGTCCATCCATGGTTCTGAGTACTTTTAGACATGTTTCTGGAAGGCTAAGCTTTCTACACGTTTTTATTACAAGTGTATCAAAGCTTTTTATCTTTGGTGCTGGGTTCTGGCATAACACCATCTTCAGAAAAGCCTTCCAATCTTGGAAAATAGCATTCAGAAAAAGAAGTGATTTAAATTTTCACTCTAGACAAGTTAAAAAAATTTTTTTTTTTCTGGTCTTACAAGTCATTTCCTCATTACTCCTTTCTGTAACTATTAAGTAGGCAGAGTGCCCAGGAATCAAGTACCTTTTAACTTTAGAGAACTACCCTATAGCTTCATCACATTTCCCGGAACTGCCAATTAGCTTGATTAGATTCAGGTTAATTTTTAAATTCTTAGGAACAGTACTTTTGCAACAGTATTGCACCATGCAGTACCCATGTAACATTTGCCTGTCTTACTTTCAGGGTTCCTACAGTAGATAGAGGGTTTCCCAGGTGGCTCAGTGATAAAGAATCCTGCTGCCAATGCAGGAGACTCGGGTCTGATCCCTAGGTCAGGAACATTCCCTGGAGAAGGAAATGGCAACCTACCCCAGTATTCTTGCCTGGGAAGTCCCGTTGACAGAGGAGCCTGATGGGCTACAGTTCATGGGGTTGCAAAGAGTCGGACACGACTTAGCGATTAAACAACAGTGTTGATGGAAGGGTTCAGATGGTCACTGTCAGTCCTTTCCATATGAAGTTCCCCATTGACAGGGTGATGAGAGCAGTTTTCCTGGGTCAACCTCATTGTATGGTTGTTCTGCATGTGTGCTGACCAGTTTATTGTTTGTTCTATATTTTTCATTTCTAAACAAATTGTTGTTATTAGCAATTGCAGTAAAACAAGCTGAGGTGGTCTTCGTAGACCTCTACTATGTACATCTAGCTTCTACCATACGCTCATCTAAAAGTTTGTGATGCAGTGAACACAATTCTTACATTAAAGTGTGGTTAATCTGAAAAGTGATGAGCAAAAACCAGTTTCCTGATGCAATCTAAGTAGCAGTTTCCTTTCAAGGACAGCATGCAGGGTGTTTGTTGATAAAACGTTTACTCAAGATATGGCTGGCTGGGGACAGATGACCCTGTCCAGTTTCAGATGGTAGTGGGAGACTTATTCAGTGTTGCTGCCCTCATCAGGCCCTTGGTTTGCTGGACAGTTGTACAGTGGCCTGTACTATGGTCTGCAAGATGTATGAAGCCATACTTACACTCAAGATGTGTGAAGTCAGTCACTGGAAAATATAGGAAATTATGTGATAGGTACACATCTGGCCATGGATAAAGCAGAAAGTAGTCTGAATGAGCTTGCATTATCTCTTATTGTATCATTAAATGACTACAACTATTAATTAAAATTAATTTGGCTGTGCCAGGTTGCAGCACCCCAGATCTTCTACCTTCACTGTGGCATGTGAGTTCCTTTAGATTCAGCATGCAGGATCTTTAGTTTTGATATTCAAACTCTCAGTTTTTGTATGTGGGATCTAGTTCCCTAACCAGGGATTGAATCCAGCCCCTCTGCTTTGGGAACAAGGAGTCTTAGCTACTGAACTACCAGGGAAGTCCCTTAGTTTGTTTTTTATTAACTCTCCTGCCAGCAAAACATCTAAAAAACTGGCAGTCCATGTTTAATGGAAAATTAAATAATAATTGTCTACTTAAGAAAGTTGATGAATATATAACTTTACCCAAAATATTTGTCAATATTTATCATCCACTGTGGGACCCATAGTGTTATTACCAACCACATGAAAACCAGAAGACACAAATCTCACAAAGAAACAACCACATCTGCTTCAAAAGCTAGTGGTTATTTTAAGAAGCCCTTGCCTGGAGAAAACCATAATTCGAAAGGATACGTGCACCCCAATGTTCACTGCAGCACTATTTACAACAGCAAGAACATGGAAGTGACCTAAATGTCCATCAACAGAGGAATGGATTATTTATATGTATATAAGGTGGGCATCCCAGATGGTTCAATGGTAAAGAATCTGCCTGCCAATGCAGAAGACACATTTAATCAATCTCTGGGTCATGAAGAGCCCCTGGAGAAGGAAACAGCAACCCACTCCAGTATTCTTAGTTGGGAAATCCCAGGGACAGAGGAGCCTGGCGGGCTACAGTCCATGGGGTTGCAAAGAGTTGGACACAATTTATCGACTAAACAGTGACAACAACAAATATATGAAAGATAATTAGTAAGAACCTATTGTATAGCACAGGGAATTCTATTTAGTGCTCTGTGTGACCTATATGGGAATGGAGTCTAGAAGAGAGTGGCTGTATGTGTATGAATGGCTGACTCACTTTGCTGTGTAGCAGGAGCTAACACAACATTGTAAATCAACTAAACTCTAATAAACAATTGATTAAAAAATGAAGACTACTGAAGATGACGAGCTAACATCTGCAGCTGCACATGGTGCTTCTACACATCACTCTGCCCATCATGACTTATCATTTAGACCAAATAATTATTATTCAAATGAATTTTGCTCATTTTCAATTTCAAATTTTCTTCTTTATTTATGAATAGTGAAATAATAGCTGTTGATATTTTTGGCCAGTATTGGAGGAAATTCATAAACAGTTAAATAAAGATGGATTCATATTAATGCCATGGAATCTTCAAACAGAAGTCACTTAATTCCAAGAGTGTGTGTGTTTTTATCTGCTCCATGGTATTAAAATGAAGCTTTTAGAAGTTCATTCTGTTGAAGGCAACATCATTGTTAATGCTATTATAAATTCAGATGTATGTTTAACATTAGAGAAAAATGCTGTATTTTTATGGTGTTAATGACAAATACAAATTGTGGTGGGGCCAAGTAATGTAAAAACAATGCTTTTAGTAAATTAAGACGCTTATGGAGCATAAACATACTTATGATTGATTGCGATGCACATATAATTTATAATTTCATCCAAATAAGCTGCAATATCTTACTAATCAAAACAGAAGATGTAGTTGTCAAAATTTACAAATATTTATACATTATCACAGTTGTTGTAATTGAGTGACAAAATTTTTGTGGTTTTTTTTGTGTGTGTTCATCAAAAAATGATGCATTTGATGAATATGAAACAATATTTTAGATGATCAAACATGCTTTCTCTCTTGGCTGCCAGCTATAAGCCATAGTTCATGTTTGCTCGAACTTTGAAAATCAACCTGTGTGTTGTACAATGGTATTGAACTTTTTGCAAAAGATTCTGATAAATTTTGTTTTTATTTTGTTCAAAATAAAGTTGGAAGTTTTTAATTACTGTATTTGAAGACTATGAAATACCAAAAACCTCAGCTTTTGAAAGCTTTTGGTAAAATTTAATTACTGAGGTGGAAAAAAGCTTGTGAATAGGAAGGCATTAAAAATCATCTCTATAAAAAGCAAGAGAAAAACAGAACAAATGAAACAATGAAATTGCAAACTATATTTAAAATTTAATTTTGAATTACTGTAATTGCACCTTGGAATATATTTAACTGTGGGAAGAATCTCTTGATGGAACCTTTACTTTAATTAAACATTTATGTTCGGTTTTAGAATGGAATGATTTTAGAAGGTCTTTGATTTTGCAGTGTCTTCGTTTGGTGAAACCTTGAACATAATCATAAATAGAGACCATGTATATAAGGAGGTTTTTCTTGTAGAAATATTTGTTAAAAATAGAGGCAAAAGATTCTTTTCAAAATACTTGAGCTAAAATGTTTGTATGCTTCAAGATAAAGAATATTAGAGGATGAATTAAGCATTCTGCATGTCTGAGAAAGAGAGGCCAGCAGAAGTGCTGAGAGGGAAGGCAAATCCATAGCCTGCGGCTGCTGCGAAGTTGCTTCTGTCGGTCCGACTCTGTGCGACCCCATAGACGGCAGCCCACCAGGCTCCCCAGTCCCTGGGATTCTCCAGGCAAGAACACTGGAGTGGGTCGCCAGTGCCTTCTCTGATCCATACCCTGAATTGAAGTCTATTCACGTGAGGACTATTGGAGAAGGAAATGGCAACCCACTCCGGTATCCTTGCCTGGAGAATCCCAGGGACGGCGGAGCCNTTCTCCAGGCAAGAACACTGGAGTGGGTCGCCAGTGCCTTCTCTGATCCATACCCTGAATTGAAGTCTATTCACGTGAGGACTATTGGAGAAGGAAATGGCAACCCACTCCGGTATCCTTGCCTGGAGAATCCCAGGGACGGCGGAGCTTGGTGGGCTGCCGTCTATGGGGTTGCACAGAGTCGGACACGACTGAAGTAACTTAGCAGTAGAAGTAGCATTAGCACGTGAGGACTGATGTTATCCCTTCCATGGCGCTGACTGCTGCCTCCGGGTAATGATGCCATTTTGGCCTCTTAGCTTTGGCCTCTGTTTCTGACAGCTCAGGTACTGAGGAGTGGTGGCAGCCAGGTTAGATTTATTGAAGAGAAAACTATGTTGTGTAACCTCTTTGGATCAAGCCCTGGGGTGGCTGAATGACATGCAAAGAATGGGTTATCTTTTTTACCTGATTATTGAGAACCTTCTCTATCATGAGTGTCTCTGGCAGACATGGACCGGGGCCATTAACATCTTCATGCTCTGTAATTATTCTCAAAGATCCACCCACATGTCTTTACCCCAGACTTCCCTGTCACCAGTTTTGCAAGTCTCTGAGAAAGCAGTCAATCATCAGGCATGGCTTATAAATAATTATAGATTTACATCCTAGGCCATTTCTCCTTCCACACAAAGTGGATGACCAGATGTGTCACTTGAAGTTCTGCTCACTGGGATTATTTATTTATCACTGCTTTCCAGGGCCATCTCTTAACATGGTGTGGTGGTGTAGGCTCCACTCTTGCTGGTCCCAGCATATCATATTGATTCATCTGTAGACAAGGCATGTGCATTACCTTCTTCTGATAATTGGACACGATGGACTCATTCTGAGGCCGTGGGTGTGTGGGAGGTGGTGAACCCAGGAAGTCAGAGCCAGCTGTTGGTATAGTTTGCTTGAACTTTCTGAACCTGCTTAGTTCTGGTCTCATGTATATTAATACCACTTTCAGTTAAGAATGGAAAGTTGCCACACATGTCCAATTTGATGGTTTGGTGGATTTAATTCTTGATAGATAATTAATACACGATGGTTACTGCACATAACTGACAATTGAGTTGCACAGTCAACTTGGTATCCCTTGTGTGTGCTAAGTCTCTTCAGTCATATCTGACTCTTTGTGACCCCATGGACTGTAGCCCACCAGGCTCTTCTGTCCATGGGGATTCTCCAGGCAAGAATACTGGAGTGGGTTGCCATGCCTTCCTCCAGGGGTTTTTCCCAATCCAGGGATTGAACCCAAGTCTCCCGCATTACAGGCTGCCTCTGCTGTCNGGCTCTTCTGTCCATGGGGATTCTCCAGGCAAGAATACTGGAGTGGGTTGCCATGCCTTCCTCCAGGGGTTTTTCCCAATCCAGGGATTGAACCCAAGTCTCCCGCATTACAGGCTGCCTCTGCTGTCTGAGCTACCAAGGAAGCCCTTGGTGAGTGTAAATCCTCTACCAGGTGGTAGTAGCCAGCCATAGGCTGCTATTATAGTGAAAAGTGGTTGTCAGCATAGAAGGGCTTGCCAGCTATTCTAATGGAGCTCCACTGACACTTTCCATACTGTTGGTTTAAGCTGCAGAACAGCTTGCACCACAACCTGAAAATGCTGCCATGTGCTTATTTTTAAAAAATAACATTTCCTTTTAAAAAAATTATTAAAATATAGTTGACTTACAATGCTTCAGGTGTATAGAAAAATGATTCTGGTATAGTGCTGCTATGAACATTGGGATGCATGTATCTTTTCAAATTAGAGTTTTCATCTTTCTTAGATATATGCCTGGGAGTGGGATTGCTTGATCATATGGTAAGTCTATTGTTAGTTTTTTAAGAAAATTTCATAGTGGCTGCACCAATTTACATTCCCAACAGAAGTGTGGGAGGGTTCCCTTTTCTCCACACCCTCTCCAGCACTTTTATTTATAGATATATTAATAATGGCCATTCTGACTGGCGTGAGGTGATATCTAATTGTAGTTTTGATTTGCATTACTCTAATTGTTAGCAATGTTGAGCATTTTTCATGTGCCTGTTGGCCATCTGTGTGTCTTCTTTGGAGAAATGTCTGTTTAGGTCTTCTGCCCACTTTTTGATTTGGTTGTTTGTTTTGATATTAAGCTATATGAGCTGTTTGTATGTTTTGGAAATTAAGCCCTTGTCGGTCACATCATTTGCAAATATTTTCTCCCACTCTGTAGGTTGTCTTTTCATTTTGTTTATGGTTTCCTTTGTTGTGCAACAGCTTTTAAGTTTAACTAGGTCTCACTTTTTTATTTTTTACTTTTGTTTCCATTACTCTAGGAGACAGATCCAAAAAGGTGTTGCTGTGATTTATGTAAAAGATTGTTCTATGTTTTCCTCTAAGAGTTTTGTAGTATCTGGTCTTATGTTTATAGGTCTTTAGTCTATTTTGAGCTTTTTTTTTTTTGTATGGTATTAGAGAATGTTCTAAATTCTCTTCTTTTACATTCAGCTGTCCAGTTTTCTTAGCACCACTTACTGAAGAAGTGGTTTTTTTTTTTTCTCCATTGTATATTCTTGCCTCCTTTGTCCTAGAATAGTTGACTATAAGTGCATGGGTTTATTTCTGGGCGCTCTATCCTGTTCCATTGATCTATGTGTANAAAAAAAAAAAACCCAACCCTCCACACAACTTGATCTTGGACTTCTAATCTCCAGAACCAAAAGGGGATGCATCTCTGTTGTTTTAAGTCACCCAGGTGTGGTACTCTATTATAGCAGCCCTAGGAGATTAACATAGATTCTGATCAGGCAAGTGGGCAGGTGAGAAGGGGCAGGAGCACATGGATTTGGGGAAAGGAAAGGATGAGGTCTGTGGTGGTCACACCAAATGTGAGAAGGTGCATGTGGATGTCCATAGTATTGCTCCATGTGCTGCTGGGGCTCTGCAGAGCGTCTGGAGCCGAGAGAGAGAGCGTGTGCACTCACTGGGAGGTTAGCATGTGGACAGGTAGTGCCACCTAGGGGGCGGGAATGTCCTCCAGGGGATCAGGCAGTGCAGGAAGTGCAGAAAGAAGAGAATCAAGTCCTGGAGAGCAACACAATGAGGAGTGGATGGATGCAGAAACAAACAAAAAGGAAATCTAGGAGGGGCTGCTCAAATATGGCCAGCTGGTGGTCAGCATGGGTGCCAAGACAATTCGAGAAAGATTAGGCTCTTCAACAAATGGTGCTGAAACAAACTAACATCCACCCACAATAGAAGGAACTTGGACTCCATCTCATACCATATCCAAAAATTGACTTAAAATAGATTGTAGACCATAGCTCATGAAAGAGGCTATAAAACTCTCAGAAGGAAACATAGGCATAAAGCTTCATGATCTTGGACCACAATGATTTTTTTAGATATGACACCAAAAGCACAAGCAATGAAACATGTCTAATATCATATAAGAAATGAATCGCAAGTCTAGGTTCAATGCAGGATACAGGATGCTTGGGGCTGGTGCACTGGGATGACCCAGAGAGATGGTATGNTTTTTTTTTTATTTCTGTGCCACTCAACATTAGCAGCCTGTAGGTTCCTTGGTAAATGAACTGTAGCAGCACATATCTATCTTCTCCAAACAAGGGAGGACCATCAAACATTGTTTTTTTTCTTTTTAGTAGGTGGGACAGGTGCAGTGACTTGGTTCTTACTGTAGACGGAAATCCACCCCCTTAATTTCATTTCACTCCACTGAACCCCTGTAGACTTTGCTATTGCAGGCCCATTTAAGTTTTCATGGGAATTATCTTCTGATCTCTGGCATGCAGATGTCTTATTTGGGCATCTAGGGTACTTGACTTGACCTGTTAACAAGATTAGATCATGAGTGTAATGAATTAGGATGATGTTCTATAACACATCAAGATGATCATAATCCTTTGAGTATCTTTTGGATTCTTCTATATACATATATATAGTTGATATAGTTCTGGTGGGTAAGCAGTAAAGGAAGGACTAATGCTGAAGCTGAAACTCCAGTATTTTGGCCACCCGATGTGAAGAAATGACTCACTGGAGAAGACCCTGATGCTGGGAAAGATTGAAAGCAGGAGGAAGAAGGGGACAACAGACAATGAGATGGTTGGATGGCATCATCGACTTGATGGATAAGAGTTTGAGCAAGCTCCGGGAGTTGTAAGACCCTGAGTCTTACATCAAAGAATAGTGGCCATGGCTCACCCACGGACAGGTCTGCCATGAAGGAAGAGGGTGATGTTCATTTTCTGACTAACACTTAAGAACTTGGGCATGATGTCTAAATACATAATTAAAGTTAATCTTGTTGCCATTATCTTATTCATTATAGTGATTTTCTGGTTGCTTTTATGGATCATTGTAAAACTAGTTTTGAATGAGATATGTCTTTTTCAATCTTAATTTTTAGAGTGCCTATATTCTTCAGTTGCTAAGTAACAAGCCTATAATGTGTTATCACAGTGGTTCTATCTGAATAATTTCTATAATCACTTAGGAGATTGCCTTAATAGTATAACATCTTAAATGGTGAGAAATGACTAATTCTAGGCTGTTTGGAGAAAACTGACAAGTATTTCCTCAAAGGCAGGAGGTTCATCAGCCAACCAACATAAATTCAGAGCATGCAATGTCTTCCTCGCCCACTGCAGCTCTCCTTCACAAGGTTACCACTGCCTTCAGTGTCTCCAGATGGAACAGGCACTCACTAGAAACTTTCTCAAGTTTCAGAGAGCCAAGGGATCCAGAAGGGAGATTTTTTAAAAAGGAATATTTTTCTCCAGTGACTTGCAAAATTGCATTTACCATAAATGAAGCATGACACAAAGTAAGGCAGTGTTGCTGTAGGTCTATCAGGGCAGAAGCACAAGCAGAGCTGAGATATGGGCAGACCATAACTGATTGGAGGCCCATCGGTGTGACTCCAGAGGACCCTCTGTAGCCACACTGGAACAGGTTGCCAGGAACTCAGAAATCTGTTCACCCGAGTTTGGAACCAACAGGGTGAATGCTGTGAATCTGAGCCTCCGAACACTGGCTGCGTTTGTGTAGTTCTCAGGGGCAGAACCTACTCCAATCCTGACTATCTTACAGAGGCCATGACTCAGGTCAGTGTGAATAAGCTGCACAAGACACGTTTGGGTCTCTCCTCATAAGAAATGTTCCCCTCAACCTTTCCTTCCCTTCTGTGACTGACCAATTTTCTTCCTTCACCACTAGACTTTTAGGAAGACCTGTGTTGCTTTCACTGTCTACAGTGTCTCACCCCTTCTTTTCTCTTCATCCCATTGCAGTCTGGGTCCCGACCTTCCTCCCTGAATAATCACTAAACTGCTCTTCCTGTTGTCATTCGTGACAGATCAGACTCCCTGTCCTATTTCAGTGCTCAGCCTGAGGGATATGCCTGCATGTTTGGCATGGGACACAGTCTCCTCCTTCAAGTTTGCTTCTCCAGAGGCCTCTGGCTTCTCTCTCTTGATCTGCCTGTTAACTCCATCTCCTAATACTTCTCCTATTTCTCTCCCTACACTGGCCCCCTTGGCTGGCTGCTCTTTTTCTTTCCACTCTGTAATTATTGGTGTCCTGGAGGATTCATTCCTTAGCCCTTCCTTCTCTTACCTCTTTCCTGTCCACCTCTTCCCTCCTTCCTCCCACCAAATCCAGAGTCATCATATCCATCCCACTTTGTTCTAGGCACTATGATAGAGCTTCCCAGGAGGTGCTAGTGGTACAGAACCTGCCTGCCAATGCAAGAGAGGTAAGAGAGGCAGGTTTGAACCTGGGTCAGGAAGATCCCTGGAAGAGGGCATGGCAACCCACTCCAGTATTCTTGCCTGTGGGCTACAGTCCATGGGGTTGCAAAGAGTTGGACACTGCTAAGTGACTTAGCACAGCACACACATGCCAGAGATGAATAAGACCCAATCCCTAATGCACTGCATATGCTAGAATCTAGAGGCAGCAACATATGAGTAAATGTTAGTGTACCAGCTGGCAGGTTTGGACAGGGGCGTGGTGGGGGCAAGAGTCAATTCTACATGATGGGGAGGTACAGTACCCTCTGGAATACTTACAGTGCTGCATGTTCACTAGATGTGAAGGGCTGTCAGAGCTAAGTCATGGCTTTCCATAGGAAAGGGTGTGTGTGTGTGTGTGTGTGTGTGTGTTATATGCACATGTGCCCAGAAGCCTTGAGCAGTGGAGGAGCTGTGTGGAGAGAACCTGAACCCTTCCCAAGAAGGAGACCTTATCTTAGTGCTTCAGCTGTAAGTTACCAGGAGACTAGTTAGGGAATCTGGCTTTGCCCCAACCTGCAGATGAGTCATTAATTCTTCATAGTCCTCCTTTGAACTTTATGTTCAGGCTACCAAATTATTTTTCTGTCTCCAAGGGTGATTTTAAAAATATTTATCAAAGATATCAACACAGGTCAGTTCAGAATAAATGATCGAACGTGATTCTGGAGGTATTTTTCTGTGCCATAAGGTAAATCCTTTAGTTCCTGATCATAGAGATGTGTGTGAGTGTCTGTATGTGTGTATATGTATGATGGGGGTGTCCTGAGGGAGGGGCTGGGGCAGTTGATAAAGAGAGGAGGAAATGTTTGGGAGTCTTGGGACAGTGCAGTTTCCCAAAGATATGAAAGTATTTCAATATTTTAACACCCTGAATACAGGGACGTTACTGACTTCCTCCTGAGACTGCAAATTCTCTGAGGACAGGCTACATCTTAATCAATTCTGTGACCCTAGCTCTGAGTGTAGCACTCTGCTTACAGTGAGTGATAAATGCTTACTGACTAGTCAGAAGCGAATTAGTGATTTAGTTTAGTAGGGCTTCCCTGGTGGCTCAGATGGTTAAGAATCTGCCTGCAACACAGGAGACCCGGGTTTGATCCCGGGAAAAGCTACCCAAACCAGTATTGCCTGAAGAATTCCATCAGTAGAGGAGTCTGGCGGGCTACAATCCATGTGGTTGCAAAGAGTTGGACTAGCACTTTCACTTTCAATGGTTTAGTAAAATTTGGTGAACGAGTCGTGCAGCCCAGGTTTTGCCATGACAGCAAACAGCCTCCAAATCATAGTGGCTTATTACATAAAGGTTCATTTCTTATGTATATGACTTGTCTGTTGCAGGTCTCTGGGGCTCCTGCTGCATGTCTTCTCCCTCTGGGACCAGGTTCCTGGGAAATGGGGATCCCTGTAACAGAGGGAAAAAGGAGAAAGTGACAAAGTGTGTCGTGACTCGCTTTCTTAATGAATTAGTTTTGGCTGCACTGGGTCTTTGCTGTGTGTGGGCTTTCTCTATAATGAGTAGGGGGCTATTCTCCCCTGTGGTGCACGGGCTTCCCACTGCAGTGGTTTCTCTTGTTGCAGAGCGTGGGCTCTAGGGCGCAGGCTCAGAAGTTGTGACACACCCACTTAATTGCTCTGTGGTATGTGGGATATTCCCAGACTAGGGATCAAACCTTTGTCCCCAGTATTGTCAGGTGGATTCTCAACCACTGGACCACCAGGAAATCCCTGCCCTGAGTCTTAAAGCTCAAGCCAGAAGCTTATGACATGTCACTTCTGCTTGCATTTCATTGGCCAAAGCAAGCCTCATTTGATGACAATCATTTTATTTAAAATGAAAGACAACTTCGTAGGTATAACATAATTGCTAATTCTGGACCCCAAGATGTGTCAGGGAAACAAAAGGAGATAAACTAGAGTCCCTGCTCTGGAGAGGATCGCACTCTGGTAGGAAAATAGGTATGTAAACCGACAACACAGGAGGAGCAGGCTTTAATGGTATGGGAAGAGAGGCCTTCTGTAAACGCCATGAGCGGTTTAACTTCCCTGCCCGCCTGTGCATGTCTGTATCCAATGAGTATTTTTATAGTCACAGTTATCAAGCGTTGCTGGGATTATTTGTTATGCCCTGTGTCTCCTCCCACCCTCCCACTGGGGAGCAAAGATGTTAAGCCAAACACACAATTCTGTTAGGAAGGAATTAGTCTTATTGGTCTGTCTCCTCAGAGTTAGGCTCTTTGTTGTTTTTGTTCCGGCACTAAGTTGTGTCTGACTCTTTGTGACCTCATGGACCACAGCACGCCAGGCTTCCCTGTCCTTCACTGTCTCCTGGAGTTTTGCTCAAATTCCATTGAGTTGGTGATGCCATTCAACCATCTCATCCTCTGTCGTCCCCTTCTCCTCTTGCCCTCAATCTTTCTCAGCATCAGGGTCTTTTCCAGTAAGTTGGCTTTTCACATCAGGTGGCCTAAGTATTGGAGCTTTAGCTTCAGCGTCAGTCCTTCCAATGGATATTCAGGGTTGAGTTCCTTTAGGATTGACTGGTTTGATCTCCTTACTGGCCAAGGGACTCTCAAGAATCTTCTCTAGCACCACAGTTCAGAAGTATCAATTCTTCTGTGTGCAGCCTTCTGTATGGTCCAACTCTCACACCTGTACATGACTACAGGCAAAATCATAGCTTTGGCACAAAATAAATGAATGAGAGGATGAATGAATGAATGAAATAAGACTCTTGTTAGCTTCTTGAGTCTGGTCTTACTCAGGAGCCTTATCATCATCTTTCGCTCCAGGGTACACTTGCTGTAGTTGCACCTATTTGATTGACTACTGTTCCACTTTTCCTCTGCTTCTCTTCCTCGCACATGGCTCCTGGCAAATGGTGATAGGTAATCCATGTTATATCAGCCTTTGTCTGTGTTGCAGGGTTTCTCCACCTCCCATGTTGTCTTGCCTTCTCTCAGTTGAGGCGATTCACACTATGGAGTTTATTCTAAGAAGCATGTGGCAGCTGTAAAATCTGTGTAGCTTTTGTTGTTGTTGTTTGTACTGGATTGAATAATGTCTCCCCCAAATTCATATCCACCCAGAAACTCAGATTGTGACCTTTTAGGGAATATATCCTTTAAAGATGTAATTAATTAAATTAAGATGAGGTCATACTGAATTAGAGTGGGCTCTAATCCATGAACTTGTGCCCTGAGAAGAAAAAGAAACAGAGACACCGAGACACACACAGGAAGGTCGTGTGACAACAGGGCAGAGATTGGAGTGATATGTCTACATGCCAAGGCGGGCTGTCGATTGCCTGCAACCCCCAGGAGCTAGGAAGAGGCAAGGAAATATCCTCCCTTTGAGCCGTTATGGACAGCATGGCTCTGCCGAGTCAATTTTGGACTTCTGTTTCCCAAAGTGTGAGAGAGTAAATTGCCGCTGTTTTAAGTCAGGCAGGTTGCAGTGATTTGTTAAGGCTGTGCTCTCAGTACTAGTAAATGACAAGGGTGCTTCTCTTCCTTGTGGTTCTTTACACTTCTGCACCTGGACAGGTGTTCAGCCTTCTTTGCTCTGAAAAAGAGAGGCATGAAGCACAGTTTTGCAGTAGTCTTCTACCCAAATGTCCATCCCCTGCTGGCTGTGCTTGCCCAAGATGGCTGTCTTTGTTGCACTTAGGGCATTTCAGGTCAGGCTGGAGCCAATAAAGAGACAATAAAGAAATCTTCTTAGGTCTCTAGCGGTGAGGCCAGGGGAATGAAGGGTCAAAGGGGAATTCTCTCTTCCAGCCCTGCTCTCTGGAGCCTGTGTAGGTGGTCAGTGAAATGGTCACAAATATAATAAATGATCTTCTCCAACAAATCTGGTTGTTTTTATAGCTCACGTCTCCTCTCTGCTCTCCATCATCCCCACCCCACTCCCAGCTACCACAGCTCCTCAACTGCAGAATTGGATCACTCCCCTAATAAAGGCACTGCTGCTGCTGCTGCTGCTAAGTCACTTCAGTCGTGTCCAACTCTGTGTGACCCCAGATGGCACCCCGCCTGGCTTCCCTGTCCCTGGGATTCTCCAGGCAAGAACACTGGAGTGGGTTGCCATTTCCTTCTCCAATGCATGAAAAGTGAAAGTGAAGTCGCTCAGTCTTGTCTGACTCTTCGAGACCCCATGGACTGCAGCCTACCAGGCTCCTCCGTCCATGGAATTTTCCAGGCGAGAGTACTGGAGTGGGTTGCCATTGCCTTCTCTAAATAATGGCACTAGCTCCTGTTTATTCAGAAATATTGTGTGACATGCAATCTATTTAATGATTCACATTACTTCTTTAATCCACACAACAGCCTTATGAAGTAGGTAATATTGCCCTCATTTTACAGATGAGGAAATCAAAATCCAAAGAAGTTAAATAACTTGCCCAGGATCACATAGCCAGCAAGTTGCAGAGACAAGATTTGAACTTAGATGGTGGATTTCCAAAGCCTGTGCTCTTAAGCACCCCTTGTAACATAAAGAGCACCATTCAGTCCAATTCAACACACATTCCATAGAGTTACCATAAACAATTTCCAACATATGGCTATTTTTGAATTACAAAAGGGCAATTTCATATGGTTCAAAAACTAATATATGCCAAGAACACTGGACTAGGTGCTGTGTGTAATCGGTGCAAGGTGCCTGGGATGTGTAATTCATTTTTTTTCCCCTTAGGCACCATTCATAGCATCCTTACAAATTAGGTGTCATGTGATGAGAATTCTGGAGTAAGACAGACTTTGATGTGAATCTAGGCCCTGCCACTTGCTGACCATGTGCTTTTATGTAAAAATTATTTCTTTTCTTTGAATGTCATTTAAACTTCCATCCCCTTTTCCATAAGATAGTGGATGTGGGTGCATGCTTAGTTGCTTCAGTTGTGTCCAGATCTTTGAAACTCCATGGACTATAGACCAAAGGCTCCTCTGTCCATGAGAGTTCCCAGGCATGAATACTGGAGAGGGTTGCCATTTCCTTCTCCAGGGGATCTTCCCAACCCAGGGATTGAACCTGCATCTCTTGTGTCTCCTGCATTGGCAGAGGGCTTCTTTACCATTGAGCCACCTGGGAAGCCTGAGAATTGAAGACCTTTTCCTAATTAGCTGTGTAACCTTGAGTAATTCACTTCTTCATGTTGCAATTCCCTCTCCTGAGAGAAGGCATTTAACTAGATATCTCTAGGGCTTTAGCAGTTCTAACATTGACTCTGAACATACAGTGAAGTTTCTGTCTGCCACAGCTAGGAAAATATTCACAGAGGATTTTGGAGAACTGCTAATTATGTCCTAGGAAAAAATTGAGAAAAGTCGTTCCTTAGCAAATGTTTAGCTCTAGGCTTGTAAATCATGAGTTTCTTTTTCATTGCTGAGTTTGTTTCTAATAGGAGCCTTACCTGCTCTAGGGGACTTATATCCGATGTTCGTTAGGTATCTCATTTATAAAAAAAATGATTTGCAGGCGAGGAACAAATGCTTCCTTTTCAGGAGCAGATGTTGTGGGATGAGGCAAAACATGCTGGCCAACGCCTTGTCATCCAAATTCACAGACATCTCTGGGATTCTGGGCAGCTCTGATACCATTCTAGGGAGGGAACTAAGAGGACACAGCTTCTCAATAAATTAGTCTGTTTATTCAGTTTCTGGTTCTGCAGAATAGAGCTTTGGCCGAATCACAGAGAGGCATCAGCAGGGAGGGAAAAAAATCACCTTATTTTCTGCCAATAGCATTTTCCTTCCCAGGCTCTGCAAAATGGACATGATTCGCTTTGCAGGCTCTTCCAGCTGTTTCGGTTTCTCTCTGGCCTTCTGGTTTCACATGTTCCTGGTTCAGTCAGACTGCTTCAGTTCTGTTTTTTTTCCCCTGCCAATCATTTTTCTTTAATTTCTCCTTGCTCTTTACCGCAGTGATATCCAGTAAGCTTTTCCCTTTTCTTCCATGTCCTCCCACTTTCTACTATCTCTATCACCCTCTCTTCCTTTCTCTTTTTCCTGCTATGTTCCAGAAGGCTTCTTTGAGTTTTGAATATTGATGTCCCTAAAATCAAATGAGAACTTTGGGAGTCGTGATCATCTGAGGTAACTACACATAAGGATTTTACCAGCTATTATTTGCTGTTCCAAGAGAATTTTGTAGCTACAGTCATGCTCTGTTTTCCTTATAGTATTATGCAGTCTGACTTTTAACTCTGTAAAGATGTTGGGTAAAAGTAGAATTTGGGAAGAAGGGCAAATTCTAGGGCATAACTGAGGTAGAGCAGTGGAGACCACTCGAGCCTGTGAATGTCATTTGTTTACTGTTGTTTACTCTCTGTCATGTCTGACTCTTTGCGACCCTGTGGACTCCAGCATGCCAGGCTTCCCTGTCCTTCACTATCTCCTGGAGTTTGCTCAGGCTTATGTCCATTGAGTTGATGATGCCATCCAATCATCTCATCCTCTGTTGCCCCCCCTTCTCCTCCTGCCCTCAATCTTTCTCAGCATAGGATCTTTCCCAATGAGTTGACTCTTTGCATCAGGTGTTCGAAGTAATGGAGCTTCAGCATCAGACCTTCTAATGAATATTCAGGGTTAATTTCTTTTAGGATCGACTGGTTTGATCTCCTTGCTGTCCAAGGGACTCTAAAGAGTCTTCTCCAGCACCACAGTTTGAAAGCATCAGTTCTTCGATGCTCAGCTTTCTTTGTGGTCCAATTCTCACATCCATACACGACTACCAGAAGGACCACAATTTTGACTATATGGACCTTTGTCAGCGAAGTGATGTCTCTGCTTTTTAATATGTTGCCTAGGTTTGTCATTGCTTGCCTTCCAAGGAGCAAAGTGTCTTTAATTTTGTGTTTGCAGTCACTGTCATTTGTTTATTACGCATTTTACCAACCTCCATTGAAGATGCATGTGAAATTTTAAAGCACTGAGCTAAGGACTATAAAAGGAGATAAATTACCTTATGCACAAAGGTGTCATATATGGAGCTTTTATAGAGGAGGAGCAGGCAGGAGCAGTAAAAGGAAAAATCTCCACTTACAGCAAAACATGCCCAAGGAGATATCAAGATTAAAGGTTATGTTCCATCATAACTGACTTTAACCAGCTGAAGCAGGCCCAAACCCCAAACCTCTACTGGACCCATGTAAAGACTGGACATTGGAAATGGATTTGTGTGAACCCAGCAGGGACAGACCTTTAGATTAATTTCCAGAGTGATTAATTTCCAGAGTGCTGGTTTTCAAGCTTTAATCACTGTGAACTCCACTTTCTAGATTTATCCGTGACTTTCCCCCTCTCAACTCACTGTTCAGGAATTTCTTACCTTGTGTGTGCTTCTTTTTGCCTGGCAAGTCAATAAACTGGGCTTTGTGGGTTTTATTTTGTTATTTATAGATCTGGTAGTCTTCATTTTATTATTTTCCAGAATATAGGCTGCAGGGAAGCCAACTAATGCTTAACATCTGGCAGCAGCATGCACGAAATTCTGAACAGCAAGAACAACTGAAAGAAAAATAACCAAAGCAAACAATAAACCAGCAACAGCAGCAGTAGCATAATCACAGCAAATCTCACTCGTTGGACAGGGCCTTGCTGGAAATGAGACCCACAGTAACTTCCCAGCTTGGGCAATTTCTAACTAGGCGTTGATTTCAACTGGACTAAGCCAGTTTCATCTGTGAAACTGTTCAGTAGCTAGACCTGAGTATTGCTTCTGGGTGTTTGTGTGGCCTCTTTGGTTTCACATTCAAAGTTTCACAGACTGATAAGGAACAAAGGCCATCATTTTAACAAAAATTACTTGCCTGCTACTTTTTAATGGCTCAGCAGGTATTGCTGCAATAGTTGTTTGTTTGGGTTGTGCATCTTTGACTCTTGTGTAATGATACTTGTTTTTTCTCAGAAGAATCCAGAACCTGAGTTCATTTTGTTTTGCTGTTTTCTTTAAGAAACTCAGGAGATTTCTAGTTGCAAGCGGTGATCTGCAGCACAACTTTCAAACTCTGAAAATTACTGGAGTCCTGTACATCATTCTTCATGGAAAGAAACAGCTGGCCTTTCCCCCATAAGTGTACTTTCCTCCTGCATCAAGATGCTATTATGATTTGTTTTACCCCTCATGGAATATTACTAATGTACTACACATTTGTGAAGGGAATTTATTGAAAATGTAGCAGAATCTATTTGATGTACTCCTTGCTGTAGCCTTAAAGTGGTAATTTAGTCGCTAAGTCATGTCCGACTATTTGTGATCCCATGGACTGCAGGTCACCAGGCTCCTCTGTCCATAAGCTTTTCTAGGCAAGAATACTGGAGTGGGTTGACATTTCCTCCTCCAGGAGATCTTCTCCACCCAGGAATAGACCCTGGATCTCCTGCATTGCAGGCACATTCTTTACCAATCAAGCCACCAGGGAACCCAGTCAGTTTTCTGCCTCTGGCTGTGCCTGTCTTTTAGAGGGTTTGGTCTGTAATATAAAGTATTACATAGTACTTTGCTTGTCCTAAATAAGATGAGCACCCAATGTCTTTTATGGTGACCTTCCTGGTTCCTCCCTTACTGTCATCTTTAAATATTAGTAAGTGTTTATATATGCCTACCACCCAGGGCTTTATCCTGGGCATGTATGAAATGTTTGAGTGCATTCCTTCTGACTTCTGGCCATATTCCTCCCTCCCTTCCTTAAACATTTGTTAGCAGGCAAGAGAATGAATGTCAAAGGATCCTTGGAAAATTCAGGACTCAAGTCAGAGCAAAGGCCCTACTCAAGAGTGAATACTAGTGGCATGTTTCCAGAATACAGAGACCAGAACAGTGTAAGCAGAGTGGTAGGAGTAGGTCATTGGAAGGAGGGGAAACAATAGTGATTTCTCTTCCTTTTAGAGAAACTTTCCCGTGAGACATGGTTTTTTGGAGAGTCTGTTATCATGAAATATAATTACCACCCCAAACTTTGTGGCTTAAGACAGCAATGATTTATTAGCTCTCAAAATTCTTAGGGTTGGAAATCTGGACAGTTCTCTTGCTTGTCTTGCAGTAAGAATTGAAATAGGGCCTGGAGAGTCTAAGGTGGCCTCACTCACCATCAGGAGTTGATGCTGACTCTATGCTGGAATTCTATGCTGGCTCTATTCTCTTTTCTATTTCTCTCTATTCTCTTTCTGACCTCTTGTCCTCCACTAGATTAGAAGGGGCTTGTTCACAGGACAATGCTCTCACTAGGCTCTGAAATTTGTACAATGCCACTTTCTACTGGTCCAAGCAGGTCCCAAGAACATTCCAGATTCAAGGCATGGAAAAATAGATTTTACCTTTTAATGGGAAGACCAAAGGGATATAGACCCAGGGAGACATGATTCATTGGTTACCTTTATTAAAACGACCTATCACTGCAGAAGTGGGTCAAAAGAGTGGGGATGAGGGTGGGACTGGGAAGTAGGAGGAGGACAAATTAAGAATTAAAGATGAAGGGCTTCTCTGGTGGCTCAGTGTTAAAGAATCCACCTGCCAATGCAGGAGATATGGGTTCATTCCCCTGCCTGGGAAGATCCCACATGCTGGAGAGCAACTAAGCCCATGTATCACACTTGTTGAGTCTGTGCTCCAGAGCCTGGGAACTGCAACTACTGAGCCCGCGTACTGTAACTGCAGCAGCCTGTGTGCCCTGGAATCCGTGCTCTGCAACAAGAGAAGCCATTTCAATGAGAAGCTCTTGCATGGCAGCTAGCAAGTAGCCCTGGCTCCCCACAACTAGAGAGAAACCCTCACAGCAACAAAGACCCAGAATAGCCAGGGGGGAAAAAAGCTAAGACCTGAAGATGAAGTCTTCCTCGGAATCTTTGTTCTTGCCTTCAGTTATGGAATTCTGTGTGTCAGCAAAGGGTAAATTGTCCCCCGTTGTTTGTTTCTGAGAATATAGACTCAAAGACACGTATTAGTGAGGGAAAATATGATAGATGCCTGAAATTTTATGAAACTTTGGCATTTAGGGGATAATATATAAATATATATGTGTGTATATATAAGCAGAAACAATTAGCATGTCAAAGATATGAGGGGAAACATAAGAGTTTATCAAGCAGTTACATTCACATTCCAGGTTATACATACATATTCAAACATATGAAATGCTTTCTGTTGTCAGATAACTTTAATTTTATGGTTGAAAGTTTTAAAGATGGTTTTCCTTTCTATAACCCTGTGATTTAGGTAGGCTTTCACCAAGTTATGGGTGTGTGCTTTAACTGGGAGCCATGTGGGTTCTTTAAGTCAAGTCTCTTAGAGTTTTATGAATTTCTTATATATAATCAAGAAACATGCAAATCTTTATTAAAGGAATTGAACTTCAAAGCCATTTTTAGCTGATTTTTTTTAAGTTGAATTTTAGAAGTAATTCTTGTAGTACAATTTTTATCCTTTTAATCAGTCTTCAACATTCCCTTTTTTCAATTTGCTCTGAAACTAATTTTCTTAGTCTTTCCAAATAGTTCCTCTTTTAGTATATACTGTTATCTTTCTGTTGGAGCCATAAGAACACTGAAGAGGTTGTTGGACTCAAAGACTGGCTTCAGTTTACCTTTTCATACTCCATGTCTGTTTTCTTTATCTACATGCAAAGTGGGAGAATGTAAAATGAAGCATGGAAATAAGATGCCACAGAGATCATAGCTGTGTCTTCATTTGCTGCTAGTTTACCCTGAGTTTTTATTTTTGCACTTCTTCCTCTTCTTTCTCTTCTCTTAACTTCTTGAGCTGGAATCAGCATGGCCGACATGAAATATAGGCAGCTTAGTCTTTCCTTCCATTGTAGTCAACAACCACATCCTTATAAATTGCTATAGCTTTAGGTTTCTATAGAAAATTTCCTGGTACACCTACAATAATTTTTAAATTAAAAATTAAAAATTTAAATTTTTATTGAAGTGTGCTTGAGACCAACAACTCTTTTTGACAGTTTGAAAACTAATCATCAAAGATTTGCATAGTGACTTATACCACATTTATCATATAAACACCATTTTTATTTCTTGAACCAAGACAGCTCAGATAAATGAACAAACACATGAAAAACAAGAAAATAAAAATCACTTATTTAGAGATGATCACTCTTAACCATGTCCCAAGCTGAGTTATCCTTTTGAAAAGTATTCCTGGTTGTTGTTGTTCAGTTGCTAAATTGTGTCCGACTCTTTGTGACCCCAAGGACTGCAGCTCGCCAGGCTCCTCTGTCCTTCACTGTCTCCTGGAGTTTGCTCAGATTCATGTCCATTGAGTCAGTGATGCTATCCAACCATCTCATCCTTTGCTCCCCCCTTCTCCTTTTGCCTTCAATCTTTCCCAGCATCAGAGTCTTTTCCAATGAGTAGGCTCTTCTCATCAGGTAGCCAAAGTATTAGAGAAGTATTCTAGTATGGGTCTAGATTAGCCTACCTGATCCTTTTCCCNCCTTTGCTCCCCCCTTCTCCTTTTGCCTTCAATCTTTCCCAGCATCAGAGTCTTTTCCAATGAGTAGGCTCTTCTCATCAGGTAGCCAAAGTATTAGAGAAGTATTCTAGTATGGGTCTAGATTAGCCTACCTGATCCTTTTCCCCTTACGGTCCCTTCAAGTTATTCAGACAGTTGCCCTCTTCACCTTTTAACCAAAGGCTGTTCATCTCGAGTTGCCCTCTCATTCTGCACTGGCAAGGTTTTTTTCTTCAGCTCCCTCTGTGTGGGTGTGGATGATGCTTCTCATCTCCCACTTCTCCAGAGGGAGTCTTGGGTGTAGTCAGCCTCAGCTGAATCTCAGTAAGAGAGTACAAGATCAAAACCCAAAATTGGCCCAATACTGAAATACTGAAGTTGCCTGAGAGTGACGTTATTACTGGGTGCAGCATCTGATCTTTGAGTCCCAAGGCCACAAGCAGAATGTTACAGTCTCAGAAGCGTAACAATTTCAGCATTTCATGTAGTAGCTTAAGTTTTCCACAGCCTGAACTCAATTAATCTCCAGTCCACTGAGGAGGTCACCATGGAAGTGCCACAAGTTTCTGCAATGGACGCAATATCCTGCCAGTGCAGGAGATGTAAGAGACGGAGGTTCAATCCCTAGGTTGGGAAGTTTCCCTGTGGAGGAAGGCATGGCAACCCACTCCAGTTCTCTTGCCTGGAGAATCCCATGGACAGAGGAACCTGCTGTCTAAACTGTTGCAAAGAGTTGGACTTGACTGAAATAACTTGTCATACACGCTCACACCCTGTACCTGGGGTCAACTTCCACAAACTGTGTCTGTGGGATTAGGAGTTAAGGATGGGGCCTGTTAGCAGTTCTGGCCTCTTATCTTGAGCCTCCCTTGAGGGGCCCCACAGTTCAGAGCCTGGGAAGTCAGCCTAGCATGTTCTGTCTGCAATACTCTTCAGCCTAGGGTATGCAGAGGAAAAACTCTGGAAGGGAGAAAGGCAGCCCTAGCTTTTCAGGGGAGTTAGGAAATCTCACCAAGGCTCTGTCCCACAAAAAAAACAATCTCAAAAAACAAGGGCGCTTGATAGTTTTTAGTTCTGATTTCTATCTCAGTCATTAGAAATCAAGCTTTAAAAACAAGACCCTATCCACCGTGTTTTAATAATCATCACTGGGGCTTAAAGTGATTAATAACAGAAGGCTTTTGTTTAAATATTAAACATTAATGGTTTTGTTCTGCTCTTGAGACCTGGAGGTAGACAGTTGGAAATGAGTTCACAAAAGGCTCTGCCCCTGGGGTCTGGGTTGATGACAAAGGTGACCTTTGAGAGACGGTGCCTGTAATCAGAGGACCTTTCCAGTCCACTGTGATCCTGGGCAGCACCTTCACCCAGGAAGCATGTGACTTCACAAAAGCCTTTTGCAAGTTTTATTTCCCAAATGACTGATGAGTTTATAGGAGAGGGATTTTATTGTCACTTGCTTCTTTCGTTTGATGTCACATGGCTACACTGAGGCTCAAAAAGCCAAATCCCTTATCTTAATAAGAATAGCTATCAACTGGCACTGAGCTGACATTTTATATGCATTATTCTATTTGAAGTTGATAGTATCCCAAGAGATATGTAATATTATTCCTATCCTCAATAACCACGAGGATATTGAGTCTTAGAAATGTTGAATAACTTTCCAAGTACATCCAGCTTGTAAGAAAGATTTGAAAACCATCCTTGGGTGTGTGCTAACTCTCTTCAGTCATGTCCGGCTCTTTGCAACTCTATGAACTGTAGCCAGCCAGGATCCTCTATCCATCAGATTCTCCAGGCAAAAATACTGGAGTGGGTTGCCATGCCCTTTTCCAGGGAATCTTCCTGATCCAGGGATCAAACCCGTGTCTCTTGCATCTCCTGCATTGGCAGGCAGGTTCTTAACCACTAGTGCCACCTGGGAAGCCCCAGAAACAATCCTTATCTGGTTCGGAATAACAGTCTCTTGCTCGCCGTAGCTCACCTAAGTTCGGAGAAGGCGATGGCACCCCACTTCAGTACTCTAGCCTGGAAAATCTCAGGGACAGAGGAGCCTGGTAGACTGCAATCCATGGGGTCGCTAAGAATTGGACACGACTGAGTGACTTCACTTTCACTTTTCCCTTTCATGCATTGGAGAAAGAAATGGCAATGCACTCCAGTGTTCTTGCCTGGAGAATCCCAGGGACGGCAGAGCCTGGTAGGCTGCCGTCCATGGAGTCGCACAGAGTCGGACATGACTGAGGTGACTTAGCAGCAGCAGCAGCAGCTCACCTAAGTTAATACTATTAAATATCTAGTGCAGTTCTCTTGAGACATGACTGCCTCCCAGACCTTAGACCATCTTCTTTTTATTTTTGAGTGAGCTGTGTGTCAGGATGACTTCAGAGCATGGAAGGAGAGNTAAGTTAATACTATTAAATATCTAGTGCAGTTCTCTTGAGACATGACTGCCTCCCAGACCTTAGACCATCTTCTTTTTATTTTTGAGTGAGCTGTGTGTCAGGATGACTTCAGAGCATGGAAGGAGAGGCACGAATATAATAGAAGACACTGGCACTGGCTTTTACTGAGTGCTGGACACTGTTCTGAGTACTTTGTGAACATTAAATCATTGAAGCTTCACAACAAGCCATCAGGTATCCCTGCGCTCAACACCCGAGTCACAGAGATGGTCAGATAACCAGCACGTGGCAGAGCAAGGACCAGGTGGCTGGCACCAGAGTAACCTGTGCTGTTACTCATAGGCGTAGGGCCACCCGGACTAAAATGGGGAGCAGGGAGATTTCAGAGCAGGATGATGGCCGGTGGCTATCAAGAGTTCTGCTTGAGCATGTTATATTTTAGGTGGAGTGTTAGGTGTCTGAATGGAGCTATTGAGAGGGCATTTGGGTATTAATGCAGCGAACAGGTGGTGTGTAAAACCCCAGGTAAGATGAAATCACCTCTAGAAAATGTACAGGTGAGAGGAGAGGCCCATGGCCCCTTCCACATCCCAAGGGTGGGCAGAAGAGATAGGGTTTGCAAAGGACCCAAGGACCCCTCTCTTTCTCTTGCACCTCACTTCCCAACTCACAGTGGGACCTGTGGATCCCTGCCACCCCTTTCTGTGCCCTAGAATAAATCAACAGCAGGGCTCCTCACTCCTACAGTCTAGAGTCCCAGCTGACAGAATGCTCTGGTCGCCCCACCCTCCTCACTAAGGTCTGGCCACTCCAGCCTTCTTGTTTTGGGGTGCAGGCAGGCTCCCCTCGGGGCCTCTGCACAGCTCTTCCCCGGCAGGCAGTGCACTTCCCAAATGGTCCCAGGGCCCATCCACTGTTTTGTCCACTTCTTGCTCAAATGCCATCTCCTCATAGGGGTCTTTCCTGACCATCTTATCCAAAAGCATGCACCCCCTCCCTTCCCTATGACCTGCTTTAGTTTCCTTCATAGTCCTCTTTACTACCTATGTTGTATTACATGCTCACTGACGACGTCTTCTCCATGATGGTCAATTCTGTGACACTCTGTTGATTCTCTTCTGTGTTCCCAATGCCCAGAAGAGTGCCTGGCCCCATGGGAAACACAACAGATATCTGTGAATGAATGAATGATTGAAAAAAAATTAAGAAGCAGTGGTTGAGGAATACAAGGAGAAATGTGCTGTCACTGAAGGAACTGGAGAAAGTGTTTCAAGAAGCAGAATGTCCATCCATATCTGATGGTGATGATGGTCAAAGGGATGCAGTACTGACCTTGGATTTGGGTGCTGGTGTTCCTCCCATTTCACTTTTATTGGTGTGACAGAGACTCCTCTGCAAGTATAGTCATTGTAGCCTTGAGAGTAACAGCAAAACATTGACACCAATGAGGATGGATAGGCCTCATTAACTTAATGGTTGAATACATTATTTTTTTCATTTTTCCTTCCAGGTTTATTGAGATATAATTGACATATGGCATTGTGTAAGTTTAGGGTATACAGCATAATGATTTCATTTACATATATCACAGAGTGATTATCACAGTAAGCTTACTGAATATCTATCATCTCATATGGGTACAAATTTAAAGAAATAGAAAAAAATTTTTTTTCTTGTGATGAGAACACCTAAGATTTACTCTTTTAGTAGCTTTCGTATGTAACTTACAGCACTGTTAGTTATATTTATCATGTTGTACATCACAACCCTAGTACTTATTTACCTGACAAAGTTGAATATATTATGACACTCTTACTATGGAATATTATGCAGCCATCCAAAAAGAGGGAAATGAAAGTGAAAGTTGCTCAGTCATGTCCAACTCTTTACGACCCCATGGACTGTATAGTCAATGGGATTTTCCAGGTCAGAATACTGGAGTGGTTAGCTGTTCCCTTCTCCAGGGGATCTTCCCAACCCAGGGGTCAAATCAGGTCTCCCACATTGCAGGCAGATTATTTACCAGCTGAGCCACCAGGGAAGCATAAAAGAGGGAGCTCTATAGCATTTTCTGGAAAGATATCCACATACATCAAATGCAGAAAGTAGTTGGAATTCAGTTTGTAGTATGAAAAACTAGTTGTTAGAAAAGATATATATCTACTAAGAAAAAATTGGGATGGATAAACAACAAATTATTTCAGAAATTTTCTCTGTGGGGTTTGATACCTAGAGAGATTTTCACTTCTTATTTTATACAGCTGTTTTTTAAGTGGTAGGATTATGGGAATTTTTTTTCTCTTTGCAATTTGCACATATTTTCCCAGGTAATTTTAAAGAAAAGAAATCCATAAGCTGATTTTATATCTATTTAAATAAATAGATGAAAAAGAAGTGGAGGGTGAAGATTGGAGACTCTGGGCCGGACAAGAGCCAGACGTCCCAGAAAGAGAGCTCCAGACATGAGTAGAAAGATTTTTGCCCATTTGCCCCTGCTCTGAATACTTGAGATGCCTCATAAAGCTGGGCTGCTGGACAGCAGTTGTCATGAAGTGTGCTGGTCTTGAGCTGGTCACCCTGCCTCTCCCATAGGGAGAACTTTGTGGCATGTGCCAGTCAAGAGGCCTGTGGAGAGTTCGCCTAGCTTACGCCGAATTTCGTCACTGGCACCGTCACTTATTTTACTTAAACTTTTTTTCCTCCCCAAGACACCTAGAGTCTGTGAAGTGCACTCTGGTGAGAACACGCAGATCTAGTTCTCCCTTCTTCAGGGCGCATCATACATCCGGCTTGCTTTGACCGCTGAGCAGAGGGAGGTACTTGGCTTGCTTCCTAGAGATGTCAAAGCAGAGCAAAATCCATGCTTTTTCAATAAGTAAGTGAGAGTCAAGGTTATCCTCTACTCCATGGATTATATATATATATGTATATTTTATAATTTTTTAAATTTATTTTTGGCTGCTGGCTCTCTGTTGCTGTACGGGCCTCTCTCCAGCTGCAGTGGGCTCCTCTCTGCTAACAGTTGCGGTGCGTGGGGTTCCCACTGCAGTGGCCTCTCCTGCTGTGGAGCACAGGCTCAGGGCTCAGGCTCAGTGGCTGTGGCACGTGGGCTCTGCCGTTGTGGCGGATGGGCTTTGTTGCTCTGCGGCATGTGGGATCCTCCGGGACCAGGGATCAAACCCGCGTCCCCTGCATTGGCAGCAGGATTCTCAACCATTGAGCCGCCAGGGAAGCCCCATTGATTATATCTTTAAAAAATTAAATTCTATTTCACTAATGGGAATTGATGAAGGATGTTGATGCTCTTCCATCTTTGTTCAGGGGTCTGGATGGAAGCCAGTGATGTGTGTTAGAGACTCGGGAAGATCTCTGTCTCTTTTGCAGTCAGAGTTCTTCAGAGAGGAGCCCGGATTCTTGTCCCTTCCTCACTTCTCCGTCTTTCTCAGTTCCCTGTATTATGACTTTCTTCCCCTGGCTTCTTACTGCCTGTCTCCATCAGCTCCCTCTCCTTGGTCACCCACATGCCAAGAGACTGTCTTGTGTCTTCAGAGCCCAGGTGGGCCCTCCCTGTACAACATGCCCCAGGGCCCCAAGCTCTCACTCACCCTCTGCCTTCACCTGGGTTGTTCCCTTTGCCTGGCTCACCTTCCCCTCATTTCTCTATCTTTTGTGACAAACTCCACCATCTCTCCCTTGGAGATTCTTCACTGGCCACTTCCTCCCACCCTTGAGGACACCGGGGTCTTCCCCAGTCTATGTCCCCACAGTTGTGAGCAGACTGCAGGTACAGAGCTCCCTGTGCAGTGTCACTGTGAAGCTCATGTCCGCCTTTTCCGTTAGACTGTGCTTCTTCATCCTTAGCTCCTAATACAGTCCTTGGGGTAGGGTACGTGTCCTGCTCGTGTTGGCTGAATAAATGAATGAATGATTCCCATGGAAATATGAAAGGCAAGCCCCGTGATTTCCTTGGGGATTCATTGTCCTGAGGATAAGAATACTAAAGAGCCACGTGCACACAATTCCCCCATCCAGGTACCATCTTGACTCCCCTTCTTCCAAGTTCACACAGAAGGTGGCCCAGGAGTTTTAAATCCCATTCCCAATTCTGTTTCTGACTCATACTAGCCCTTTAAATTACTCACTTCCTGTCTGTGATGGCATTTGTTCCTTTGTAAAACAAGGTGACTTTTGACAACTAACAACTGAGAGCTTAAAAAAGATTTCAGAGCACCGTGAGCTACGTGAATCCTAGATGTTGTGATGAATCAGTGAAGTGACTGAGTGAACTGCTAAGCTCCCCACTGCATTGTTAACTACCTTATTTGTCAAATTAAAAAATATTAGAACCACCCCAACAGGAGGAGAGTCTTGATAGTCACTCTTCCTCATGAATAATTTCTTATGAGGTGTTCCTCTTGAGGAATTAGGACAAGAAGGAAATTAGGAAATTAGGAAAAAGGACATGAAGCCAGGATTCTGGATGAAGGGGAGTAGGGTGGGAGGGGCGCTGTCTCTCATTCTAATTCCCACTTTCAGTGTATTTAAGTGTGTGCCTGCAAAGAGAAGGATGCACAAATTATTAGTGCCCAAAGGCGGTGCCTGTGAAGGGAAGAGAATTTATAAATGTTGCTGTGACATTTCCTTCCGAGGGGTGCTGAGTGGATCCAAGGTCATCGTGGATGTTTACCCCTGATTTCCCCTGTGGGGAGAAGTGTCCAGTCCGGTGTCATTTATCGGCATCTTTGCAATCCCCCAGGGTGGAGGAGGGCCTTCCCTTTCTCATCCAGTCAGGTTGTGGTGAACAGTGAGTGCTGCTGCATCCTTGGCCTCCCTCGTGAGTACCTTATAGGTCAGAAATAATTAGCTGATTCATTCCATGGCCAGAGGAGCGAGGCAATGCCAAATGCCAATTAGCCTGGCATATAAACATGTCGCTTCTCAGCAGTCAGCTCTAATGTTGAGACAAGCACTAAAAAATGACAGGCGATCGGGGGAGGAAGGTTCCTTTTTTAGAACGTGATTGGCTTCAGGCCTAAAAGTGAGGACCTTGGTATGTTGGCTTTTCTCTTGTGCTTTCATAATAATATATGGCATGTTGCCTGATATTATAGATTTAAGCTTTTTATCTTTCTGGTTGTAGGGGGAAATGGTCAAGTGGGGGTGGGACACTCTTGTCCCTGTCCCCCTTAAAGATGAAAATGGTGGTCTTCTTCCAGTCACCCTGTTGGGTGTTCAGGGGTGCCCTTTGCCCCTTATGAGTGTCCTGAGGGCCGTGGGAGTGGAGCCCATGCAGGTGGCAGGGCAGGGTGGGCCAACAACTCATTCTGCAGGGCTTGGTGGGGGTGAGGGAGAAACAGCACAGCGTGTGAAGACCGGATGGTCCACAGCTGCAGGTCTGGGTCTGGACCATGTGCAGTTCTCATTTAGGGAAAAGGTTTTCATTCTCTCCTGGGAAGGGCCAGGTGGGCTAAGTGTCTCCTTCCAGTGTTGAAAAAGACCAAAAAGCTATAAAGCTGTATTCAGACATTTCTAAAAAGCTCAAATATTCATATGTAACCAAATATATAAAATATATATACATAGTGTATAACTGTTTACAATATGTGTATATGTGTGTGTTGGTGTTATATTTTGTTGTTGTTGTTGTTTAGCTGCTCAGTCATGTCGGACTCTTTTGTGACCCCATGGACGGTAGCCTGCCAGGCTCCTCTGTCCATGGGATTTCCAGGCAAGAATACTGGGGTGGGTAGCCATGCCCTCCCCTCCAAGGGATCTTCCCAATCCAGGGACTGAAACTGTGTCTCCTGCATCTCCTGCATCGGCAGGTGGCTTCTTTACCACTGAGCCGCCAGGGAAGTACACACACACTTACAAGTATTTATACATATTATACATATATTTATATGTATGTGTATATTCTCAAGATAATACCATATCTTGAGAAGCTCTTTCTCTAACCCCAGTTTTCCTGGGCCCTATGGAAATCGCCTTCTTAGTATCTGCTATCAAAGACTATCACATAGGAGAAAAGCAATTCTTTCCAGCTAATGGTAGCCTACATGAAATTAAAACTGGAATAGGCCACTTGAGATTTTTATTCAATTTATGTTTCTTTTTAAAAGTTAATTTTTATTAGAGTATAGTTGCTTTACAACATTGTGTTAGTTTCTGCTGATTCGAAGTGAATCAACTGTCAGGCTTCCCTGGTGGCTCAACCGTGAAAAAGCTGCCTGCAATGCAGGAAACACAGGAAACTCGGGTTTGACCCTGGGTCAGAAGATCCCCCGGAGGAGGGCATGGCAACCCACTCCAGTATTCTTGCTTGGAGAATCCCATGGACAGAGAAGCCTGGTGGGCTGCAGTCCATGGGGTCACAAAGGGTTCGACCTGACTGAACCGATGGAGTACCCGTGTGCCCATACATAGCTCCCCTCCTTTTTGGATTTCCTTCCCATTCAGGTCACCAAAGAGCACTGAGTAGAGTTCCCTGTGCTACACAGTAGGTTCTCACTGGTTATCTATTTTATATGTAGTAATCCCAGGGATGGCGGAGCCTGGTGGGCTGCTGCACAGAGTCGGACATGACTGAAGTGACTTAGCAGCAGCAGCAGCATGAATAGTGTATATGTCAATTCCAATCTCCCAGTTCAGCACTACTCCCCTTACTCCCTTGGTATCCATAGGTTTGTTCTCTACTTCTGTGTCTCTGTTTCTGCTTTGCAAATAAGATTGATTTATATTTCATTTTGAAGCTTGTATTATATTAATATCTTGGAAAAGCACTTTCAGTACACTGAATGGCAAGAGCCTGCATTTGGTCCTCTGGCTTGGTGCTGTGATTACACCTTGGGATGTGTCTACTGACATATGAAGGGGGCTAATCAACTCCAAGAGATTACCACCTTCCTCTCGTATCCAGTCCAGGCTAAATGTCTGTATGTTTGTATATTCCACCTTTATGACTACACCCCAGAACACATTGCTGAGTCCACCACCCCTCCCCTGACAAATATCATACACTTAAACAACCACACATACTGAAGCTCCATGAAGCACTAGGGGAAGATCTCAGATCTTCAGAATGTTTAGGGACCTCTGTGATTGGTGACTTTAAAACACTGCACGTTTACTTACCTTTTGCATTCTATAGGCACAATCCCAGAAGGCTAGTCCCCAAATGCAATCTGTCCCCATATTTAAAGGACAACTCTTTGCTCTGACAAAATTATCAGCCTCTTAACTTCTTGGATATTCTATCTAAAATTATAATTGTTTCCTAAACTTCAAGTCTGAGCTTCTCAGGTTAATAAGGTAAGATCCTTGGACATGGCTATCATATGCTCAAGCACATTATACACTGAATAACATTGTGAACAAATATGTTAGGAATTGCATATAATTATGGTAGTTTTCGACTATATCTTAGAGTCTATAGATAGTAATCGGTTATGAGATGGGCTGCAGAGCTCAGGAGAAATCCCTGGTGTTGAATATAGTGAATATGTTTTTATATAAACTGTTTCTAGGTTCTTTTAACAGGTAAAGCAACAATTTTTAAGGTGACACAGAGATGTACTCTCACCGCCCTCCTTTAAATTTAGAGTTTAATGACTTGAAAACACACACACACCAGGGATAGCAAATAGGTGTCACTCTCTTCTGTTTTTTTGGCCTCACAGAGCAGCATGCAGATCTTAGTTCCCCGACCAGGGACTGAACCTATGCCCCCTGCAATGGAAGCACAGTCTTAACCACTGGACTTCCAGGGAAGTCCCAGTAGGTGTCATTTAGGAATGCCAACTGATTGGTGGAGACCACTCTGAATGCTATATTTCATAGACTTGTGAAGTGGTTAATGGAAAAACATGATAGTTGGTTACACATCCACTAAGGGCATTGTGAGTGGCAGGGGCTGAGGGTAATTTTCTGTATAAATACTAGAGCTGTTTTTGTGGGGAGAACCTAATGTAGATGAAGAATCACATATCACGTTGACTTGGTGTTGAATCTGTCAGTTGCATTATTTATTTATTTATTTTTGGCTGTGCTGGGTCTTTTTTGCTGCATGGGCTTTTCTCTAGTTGTGAGCGGGGGCTACTCTCTGTTGCAGAGCGCAGGCTCTAGGGTGCATGGGCTCAGTAATTGTGTCTTCTGGGCTTTAGAGCACAGCCTCACTAGTTGTGGCACATGGGCTTAGTTGCTCTGTGTCATATGCGATATTCCCAGATCAGGATCGAACCCATGTTCCCTGTACTGGCAGGCAGATTCTTTACCACTAAGCCAGCAGGGAGGTCCCTGTCAGATGTATTTTTATTTCATCCGAGCTTGTTAAAACAATTGCAGCAGTCATTTAGTATGTAGTAATAGCCACCTCAAAGCATCAAAAGTTCAACTAGAATTTGTGTAGTGAGTATAAAACAAGTGACTCAATTTAAGGCAGGAAATGGGAAAGAAAATTGGTAAGTTCATCGTAAGCTAGTTATATATGAAACAATTAAGTTAAATTCATACGCTGTCCTTAAACTCACATTAGCCGTGTTTCATGATTCCTACTATTAACCAAAACATGTTTCACAAACCATAACCTTCACAAACACAGAAACTATGCATTTTAATTGGGTAAAGATATGCTTTGTAGTAAAATAATTTTATAAGAGGGCTCTCATCTCTTTGCATTGGATAGCAGGGAAGAAATCTGTGACCTGAGAAGGAAAAGAGAAAAGAGCCAAATATATATTCCTTGAGACCTTGGCTTCAATCTGATTAGTTCGCAAATAGTTTCCTTTTAATTGTTTAGTTCACTAGGCCATAAATTCAGCTTCCTTATCAGCACAGAGCAAGGCATTTTCTAGCACAGCATCCAGAATAAACAAAAGCTCTCTAAGCCCAAGTGATTTGCTTCATAGTTTCCCTATGAGAGAGACTGATAATTAAAGTTGACTCTCTTCTGATTTCCTAGTTCCCCCTTTTCAAGAAGGGCTTGTATTGTTCTATTCCTCCATAGAAAAAGAAAACAAATAACAAGATGCTTTTGGGCAGTGATTCTAAGTGCATTTAGAAATTGCATTTGGCTGCCGGTCACACAGGCCTGACTATAGTGACTTAAGCAGATTAGATTATTTTCTCTGTCATTAGAGAAGGATGGACGTTGGCACGTGCACAGTGGCTCTGTGCACTGTCAGGGACCTGGGCTCCTCTTGACTCCGTGCTCGTCCATGTTTGGTATGCAGCTTTCCTCTCAAACTTGACTCATGGTGCAAGATACAAGGAGCTTCAGCAGCCATTGTGTCTCCATTCCAGGAAGAAAGTAGGATCTGAAGTGTTTTTCTAGAAACCTTCTGAGAAGTCACACCTAACAGCTTACTGAATTCCAGATGACTCTCCACCTCGCCCGTCTTCATGACCCTCGGCCACTGGATCAACTCTGCATTAGCCTGGACACAGCATGCCAGCGACTCGCCTCCTGCCTGCCCGCAGTGGCTCTGGTCCCCAAGCTTCATCATTGCCACCCCGGCCCGAGGAGTGACGAGGCAGCCTGGCACCCACGCTTGTGTGATTGCGAGAGGGGAAGAGTTAGTCTTCCATGGGTGAGGCTTGACTAGGGGAGTGAGAGCTGTCAGATCGACTGGTCTTAGAGGATCTTGGCTGCTGCTCTTGTGAAGTGACTCAGGAGACTGAAGAGCTGGGACTGGAGCCCATTTCCCCAAAGCACTCAGCCTTGTGGAGGAGCCTGGTTACCTGATGAAACTCACCGTTTCTGAGCCTCAGTTCATCTGTAAACTTCATGGATTGGTTATGATGAATAAATAATGCAATGGGCATGAGCTGTCAACCACACAGTGAACGTGCTGTAATTGGTCTTAAGAGTATTTTCCATTCCTGGACTTCGATTCTAGAACATGAATTGTTTCTGCCGTGGATGAAAGACTGAGTACAGAGGGAGAAGGGCAGCTGCGGTGCCGCTGCTGTTAGGGAAGATGCTCTTTCTGTGTTCGGTGCTAAAGCTCTTGCTCTGGCTCCTTTGTCAAAGCTGCAATCAGCCTATCTTTCTGCAAGGATTCAGGGATATTTCACCACTCTGGCATTATAATTCTCTCTTTGTCAGCCTTGCTACAACAGATGATACCTGGGCTGCAGAATTTAGACAGTAAATTAATAGAGAATTAAGCATGCAGACTGTGGGATCTCAATCACTACAATTGCGGGGCTCCATGAGCTGGCTTGGCAGACAAAGACCTTTCAGTTTCTGACTGCTTTCCGCATAGACCCTTGGGGACAGGCCTGCAGGCCTGCAGCTACCCAGTGACTACCCTGTTACCACCTTTGGCTTCTCCAGGTCAGGACACAGAGTGGTCTGGCTAGTGGAGGAGGGTTTTTAGAGTCAGATAATCCAATCTGCATTTGAACACTGGCTCAGTCACTTGCTAGCTGTGTGGCCCTGCATTAGTTGACTTATTTTTTCATCTGTAAAGAAAGTGCTATGGCCCAGCTGTCATGGAACATACATTCAGTAAGCCATAACTACTATTTATTATTAAACAGGGTTCATCTTTGCTATTATATATATATATATATATATATATATATAAGTAGCTTTATTGAGGTTCAATTTGGATACAATAAAGATCAATTCATTTTAAGAGTATGGTTTGAGGAGTTTTGGCAAATGTATATCCATGTA
>SJYV01022705.1:911892-1094216 GCA_006410875.1 Neotragus pygmaeus
TGCATTGGCCTCAGACAATCAGTGGTTTGCTGTCATTATAGCTTTTGCCTTTTTGAGATTACATAAAATGGAATCACATAGTGTGGTCTTTTGTGTTGGGCTTATTTCTCCTTGAATAATGTTTTTAAAGTTAATTAGTTATTTATTTGGCAGCATGGTCTTTGTTCCTACACGTGGGCTTTTTCTAGCTGTGGCGATGGGAGCTACACTCTAGCTGCATTGTGAGGGCTTCTCACTGTAGTGGCTTCTTTTGTTGCGGAGCCTGGGCTCTAAAGCGTGCAGGCTTCAGTACTGTGGCTCGCAGGCTCAGTAGTTGAGGCTCAAGGGCTCTAGTTGTGGTGCACCAGCTTAGTTGCTGCACGACATGTGGAATCTTCCCAAGTCAGGGATCAAACCTGTGTCCGCTGCATTGGCAGGTGGATTCTTAACCACCAGGGAAATCCTTTGAATAGTGTTTTTAAGATTTATCCATATGGATATATTAGTAGTTTTTATTGCTAAATAGAATTTCATTTAACTGTTGATGGACTTTTGGGATATTTTCAGTTTTAGTTCAGCTCACTTCATTTCAGTCGCTCAGTTATGTCCGACTCTTTGCCACCCCATGAACTGCAGCGCAACAGGTCTCCCTGTCCATCATCAACTCCCAGAGTTTACTCAAAATCATGTCCATTGTGTCCGTGATGCCATCCAACAATCTCATCCTCTGTCATTCCTTTCTCCTCCTGCCTTCAATCTTTCCCAGCATCAGGGTCTTTTCCAGTGAGTCAGTTCTTTGCATCAGGTAGCCAAAGTATGGAGTTTCAGCTACAGCATCAGTCCTTCCAATGAATATTCAGGACTGATTGCTTTTAGGATGGACTGGTTGGATCTCCTTGCAGTCCAAGGGACTCTCAAGACTCTTCTGCAACACCACAGTTCAAAAGCATCAATTCTTCAGCGTGTCTTTATAGTCCAACTCTCACATCCATACATGACTACTGGAAAATGTCTCTGCTTTTTAATATGCTGTCTAGGCTGGTCACAACTTCTCTTCCAAGGAGTAAGCGTCTTTTAATTTCATGGCTGCAGTCATCATCTGCAGTGATTTTAGAGCCCCCCAAAATAAAGCCCGTCATTGCTTCCACTGTTTCCCCATTTATTTGCCATGAAGTGATGGTACTGGATCCATGATCTTAGTTTTCTGAATGTTGAGCTTTAAGCCAACCTTTTCACTCTGTTCGTTCACTTTCAACAAGAGGCTCTTTAGTTCTTCTTCACTTTCTTCCATAAGGATGGTGTCATCTACATATCTGAGGTTATTGATATTTCTCCTGGCAATCTTGATTCCAGCTTGTGCTTCATCCAGCCCAGCGTTTCTCATAATGTGCTCTGTGTATAAGTTAAATAAGCTGGGTAACAATACACAGCCTTGATGTACTCCTTTCACAATTTTGAAAAAAAATCAGTTGTTCCCTGTCCAGTTCTATTGCTTCTTGACTTGAAAACAGATTTCTCTGGAGACAGGTTATGTGGTCAGGTATTCCCATCTCTTTAAAAATTTTCCACTCTTTGTTATGATCCACACAGTCAAAGGCTTTAGCCTAGTCAATGGAGCAGAAGTAGATATTTTTCTGGAATTCCCTTGCTTTCTCCATGATCTAACAAATGTTGACAATTTGATCTCTGATTCCTCTGCCTCTTTAAAACCCAGCTTGTACGTCAGGAAGTTCTCAGTTCATGTACTGCTGAAGCCGGGCTGAAGGATTTTTAGTATAACCTAGCTAGCATGTGAAATGAGTGCAATTGTACAGTAGTTTGAACATTCTTTGGCATTGCCCTTCTTTGGGATTGCAATGAAAACTGACCTTTTCCAGTCCTGTGGCCACTACTGAGTTTTCCAAATTTGCTGACTTATTGAATACAGCACTTTATGTGCACATATGCTTTAATTTCTCTTGGGTGAATACCTAGGACTGGTATTACTAAGTCATATAGTATATTAATTTGATTAAAATAAAATAAAAAAAGACCAATTGTCTTCCAAAGTGGCAGTACCATTTTGCATTTCCACCAACAACACATAAGATTTAGAGTTGATTTAACTTCTCACCAGTCCTCAATATTGTCATTTCTTTTCATTTTGGCTGTTATAATATGTGGATAGGAATATCTCATTGTTGTTTTAATTTTTTATTTCTCTGATAACTCATGATGGCTGAATATCTTTTCATATACTCATTGGCCATTAGTATATATTCTTTCATAAAATGCCCAATTTTTTTGGTCCCTTTAAAAACTGGATTCTTTGTCTTCTTATTGTCCTGCTATCATGGATCTATTTCTGGACTCTCTATTTTTTTCCATTTGTCTGTATGCCTGTACCTATGCCAATGTGTTATCTGCTTAGGTTTATCACAAGTATGAAGTCAGATAGTGTAAGTATTCTGTTTTTTTTCTCAAAGTATTTTGGTATTTTTAGGTCCTTTCCCAAATAAATTTTAGGACCAGTTTGTGATTTTCTACACAATGTCTGCTGGGATTTTGATTGAAATTGAATTGAGTAGATAGGTTAATTTGAGGAGAAATGGCATCTTCATGAGACTGAATCTTCCAGTTCACAGCATGATATATTTACCCTTTAAACAAAATTTTTTTATTTTTTTTTTTACTTTATTTTACTTTACAATACTCTATTGGCTTTGCCATACATCGACTTGAATCTATCACAGGTGTACACGAGCTCCCAATCCTGAATCCCCCTCCCACCTCCCACCCCACAACGTCTCTCTGGATCATCCCCGTACACCAGCCCCAAGCATCCTGCANACATTCAGAAAACTAAGATCATGGCATCCAGTACCATCACTTCATGGCAAATAGATGGGGAAACAGTGGAAGCAGTGACAGACTTTATTTTGGAGGGCTCTAAAATCACTGCAGATGATGACTTCAGCCATGAAATTAAAAGACGCTTACTCCTTGGAAGAGAAGTTGTGACCAGCCTAGACAACATATTAAAAAGGAGAGACATTACTTGGCCAACAAAGGTCCGTCTAGCCAAGGCTATGGTTTTTCCAGTAGTCATGTATGGATGTGAGAGTCGGACTATAAAGACACGCTGAAGAATTGATGCTTTTGAACTGTGGTGTTGCAGAAGAGTCTTGAGAGTCCCTTGGACTGCAAGGAGATCCAACCAGTCCATCCTAAANCAAGGCTATGGTTTTTCCAGTAGTCATGTATGGATGTGAGAGTCGGACTATAAAGACACGCTGAAGAATTGATGCTTTTGAACTGTGGTGTTGCAGAAGAGTCTTGAGAGTCCCTTGGACTGCAAGGAGATCCAACCAGTCCATCCTAAAAGCAATCAGTCCTGAATATTCATTGGAAGGACTGATGCTGAAGCTGAAACTCCATACTTTGGCTACCTGATGCAAAGAACTGACTCACTGGAAAAGACCCTGATGCTGGGAAAGATTGAAGGCGAGAGGAGAAGGTGACGACAGAGGATGAGATTGTTGGGTGGCATCATGAACACAATGGATATGATTTTGAGTAAACTCTGGGAGTTGTTGATGGACAGGGAGACCTGTTGCGCTGCAGTTCATGGGGTGGCAAAGAGTCGGATATGACTGAGAGACTGAACTGAACTGTTTTATGTAATAGTAATATAGGTTAATAAAATAAGTTAGGGAGTATGGTAAGCTAAATAAAGTCCTCATGGACTATAGCCTGCCAGGATCCTCTGTCTATGGAATTCTCCAGGCAAGAATAATGGAAAGAGTTGCTGTTCCCTTCTCCAGGGGATCTTCCTAACCCAGGGATCAAACCTGTATTGCCAGGTCTCCTGCATTGCAGGTGGATTCTTTACTGTTTGAGCCACCAAGGAATCCCAAATAAGGTCCTCAAAGATATGCTAATCCCCAGAATCTCTGATTGTCATCTTCAATATAAGTAGAATTTTGCTAATATGATTAAGTTGATGGAATGGGGAAATAGTCTTGAAATGGGGAAATTGTCTCGGATTATCAAGATTGTCTGTAAATGCAATCATTAAATGTCCTTACAAGTAAGAGGCAGAGGGAGATTTTACACAGATGAAAAAGGAGAAGAGAAGGAGGCAGTGAGACCATAGAGGCATAGATTGGAGTAACAGGGTCACATGCCAAGGAATGCTGATAGCCACTGGAAGCTGAGAGTCCAGGAAAGGGTTCTACATAGAGCCTCTGAGGGAAGCATAGTCCAACTGACACCTTAATTTTGGCCCAGTCATGCTATTTGGATTTCTGGCATCCAGAACAGCGAGGGAATAAATTTCTGTTGCTTTAAGCCAGCAAATTTATGTTAAATTGTTACACCAACCTCAAAGCAATGAATAGAGGAAGTATTCCCTTCTATATATTTGGAAAGATTTTGTGTAGGATGGGTACTATTTCTCCTTTAAATGTTCATTAGAATTCACCTGTGAAGTTCTCTAGATATACATTTTTTTTAAAGCAAAGAGTATAAATTATAATTTCAATTTTAAAGAATTAATATAGAACTATTTAGATTCTCTATTTTATCCTGAATTAGTTTTTGCTGTTTGTGTATTTCAAACACTTTGTCGACTTCATCTATATAGTTGGGTTTATTGACATAAAGTTATCGGTAATATTTCATATCATCCTTTTAATTTCTAAGAGATATGTGGTAAAGTCCTCTCTTTCATTCCTGATATTGGTAATTTATTTCTTGTCTCTTTGGTTCTTGTTCAGTGTAGGTAGATGTATATCAATTTCATGAATTTTTTTCAAAGAACTTGATTTTAGTTTTATTGATTTTCTCTATTGTTTAATTTTTATTTTTAAACTTATTATTTCTTTTCTTTTCCTTATTTTGGGCTTTATTTATTCTTCTTTTAGCTCTTAAAATGGGAATTTTAGATAATTGATTTTAGGCTTTCCTTCATTTCCGTTATTAACATTTGAAACTATATTTTCCTTTAAGCATTTCTTTCACTAAATTCTCTAAGTTTTGATATCTTATGTTTTCAGTTAAATTTAGCTCTGAATATGTTTTAATTTATTTTGTGATTTATTTCTCTGATCCTTCAATTACTTAGAAATATATTGCTTAATTTCCAAATATATGGATATACCCAGGTGCATTTCTGTTCCTAAGTTCTAATTTTATTCTTTTGTGGGTCATAAAACACATGCTATGTGAGTTCAGTCCTTTTATATTTACTGAGATTTTTTTTTTTGCACTGGCATATGGTCTATCTTGATGAATGTTTCACATGCACTTGAAAATACTGCTGTTGTTAGGTGAAACATCAATAAATGTCAATTTAGTCATGTTGGTTGATAGTTTTGTTTAAATTTTTCATATTTTTACTGATTTTATGTCTACCTGTTCTATCAATTACTGAGAGGAGTGTGAAAATCTTGTCTCAGATTGTTGTCTATTTCAGTTTAGACAGCTCTTGCTTTATGTATCATGTAGTTCTTTTAGTAGGTGTTGTACGTGTATGATTGTTATATCTTAACTCTTTTTTTTGTCTCTGAAAAGTTTCCTTGTCTTTAAGTCTTTCTTATCTGATATTAATAGAGTCTCTATATCTTCCTCATGCTTACTGTTTGCATGATATGTCTTTTTTATTTTACTTTCAATCTATTTGTACTTTTGTATTTTAAATGCTTCTATGATAGAGCACATACAGCTGAGTGTTGCTTTTTATATGATAGAAATATTACTATCTTTTAATCAGAGTATTTAGTCTATTACATTCAAAGTAATTAATCATGTGGTTGAATTTAAGTCCACTATTTTGTCATTTGTTTACAATTTGCATCATCTCTTTTTGTTCCTCTGTATCTCTTTGCTTTGTACATGAAACGTTTTTAGTAACATTTTGATTTAATCTACTGGCTCTTTAGGTATATTTATTTGCATTTAAGAGGTCTTCCCAGATAACTCAGTTGGTAAAGAGTCCTCCTGCAATGCAGGAGACCCCAGTTTAATTCCTGGGTAAGGAAGATCTACTGGAGAAGGGATAGGCTACCCTGTCCAGTATTCTGGCCTGGAGAATTCCATGGACTGTATTTGCATTTAACACTTGCTCTAGGGATTACAACATAGATCTTTTATTGATCACAGCTTATTTAAATTACAATAGGAATCTTGCCTCAGTACATGGATCCACACACATTTGTGTTTTAATATTCTTTTTGGTTTTTATTTGATGAAATGCTGTGGGGTTTTTTTGTTTTGTTTTTGTTTTTGATACTTGCTAGTTACATAACCAAATGGTTGACCTCTTTTAAACATGACCTTACTGAGGCATTTGCTGAGAGAAAGTCTGAGGAGGAAATTAGAACGACGGGTCAAGTGGTGTGACATCATATATGTAGATTATAAAAGGCAGAGGGGCTTCAGAGAGGTTGTGGCTGATGGAGAATGGGAGAGAGGAACTTTGTTGCAGAAGGTAGGACAGATCTGAGGTTCAACCATGCATGAGCTATGGCTTTGAAAGATAAGGAAAGTTGGAGAGTGGGTGGGTGGGTAATATTTGGAAACTCAGTTGAGGTATTTACTTTTTTTTTAAAGATTTTTTTATGCAGACCATAAAGACTTTTTAACAGTCTTTATTGAATTTGTTACAATACTGCTTCTGTTTTATGTTTTGATTTTTTTGGTGGTGAGACATATGGGATCTTATGTCCCCAAACAGAAATCGAACTCACAACCCTCTGCATTGGAAGGCAAAGTCTTAACCACTGAACTGCCAGGAAAGTCCCCAAGGCACTTTTAAATTAAGATATTAAATTAACAAAAACTGTGTTAATATGGAAAAGTATATTTTACTAGCACCTGGAATATATGCCTGAGAGTAAGCTAAGTTAGGAAAACCAGTGAAAATTCTTGAAGACATTTTTAGAAAAAAAAAAGAAAGAAATGAAATTAAAAAAGAATGAATGGAACTTGAATGCTGCCCTAATTTAGAAATCTATTTATTAGCCTCTCTTTAAAGGTGAGAAAAATGACTCTTCATGTTTTTCATAGTATGTAAATTTAAGGTAAATTAACAAATTCTTTTTCTTGTTATATATATTAAAAAAATTTCCCTGTAAAACACTATCAAGTGAACTGTACTCTACCCTGTTTTTTTTTTGTTGTTGTTGTTATTTTTATGTTTGTCTCTTCCTGAGAAAATCTGAACTAGCATCTTTAATCACCCAACAGATGTGCCAGTGGCAAAGGAAAACATGAGGTCTTGAGCAGCTCATTAAATGAACCCTAGGATAGGAGTGGTTATGTTTAATTCCCAAAGCCCTCATATTATATTTCTCTTTAAGGGCTGTTGCAATATAGTTTTTATGAGCTGGAAGGTTGTCATATCTTGGGAAATTTTAATATTTCATCTTGTCCTTTAATGTGCCTGCCAAAGTATTTAAAGAGTTGAGTAAGAATTATATGTATTAAGATGATGAAAATGTTTTAACCACTTTAAATGATTTAAATCATTTTCCATTGGAAATAAATTCAGACAGATAAAATTAATAAAGAGGCCCAGATATGATGCCACGTGGTATTGACATGGTTGAAATTGGACATGGTGATACTCTAGCATTTAATGGTTGACAGTTGAGTGTAATCAGCTGCCTCAAGCAGATTTCCAAGACTCATTAGCCAGTGACACTCAGGGGCTTCATCTCAACATTTCATTATCTGTTGTTCTCACCTGCTGACAGACGACCTCCCACCCTTGCAAATTCTTCCCAAAGTATGTTAGGGTGTTTCTAGGGGGTTTACAGTGTGTTCCCGAAGAGTTTCTCCTAAGTTTGCAATGCTTCCTTCTCTTCTTTGTCAAAGCCTGATGTACAGGGAGGGAAAGGGGAGTGCCGTCCTTCCACCCATAGCAGACTCTGTGAGAATTAGTGGAACGCTGGGCTCATTGTACTCTCCATGTTTTTCAGAGGCTGCAGGGAAGCAGCACTTTTATATTCCTTGCAGTCCTCTCTCTTTCTGGGATGCAGTCCAGGAAGATGAACATGGGATAGTCTGTAGGACAAATACTGCTGTACTCTAAATAGCTGTTCTCAGTTTCTAAGGGTTGATTACTTGGCCAAGTGGGATGTTTCCTTGCTGCTTGGCCCTGTAAGTGGGATTTCTACAGAGTTAGGTTCTCGGTTCTGGAAAGGCAGAGACCATACCTGACCTATTCCTCTCTGTTGCCACAGAGCAGGCAAATAATAAAAACTTGTTTTTTCTCTGCCTGGGGCTCTTAGGTCTTTCAGCAAAGAGAATTCTTTGGGGGCTGACCCCACAAGTTTTTCAGAGTTGCCCAAATTCTATCTTAGGTACAAGTCAGAATCTTCACTACTTTTAAAATATCTCATAAAGTATCTTATTGTAGTTACTGGGCTAAATTGCCTTCTTCTTAAAGAGCTTGGAAATTGTGACAAAATTTCATTGCCCATATTGATATCACTTCAACTCAGGTGTCTATTTATTTCCCTTATTTTGTTTTTGGTTAAAGTATAGACTGATGTGGGTGTTTCAACGATTGATCATGATGAAATGATTTCCTTTTGCCTTACCACTAACAAAATCTATTGGTCTAGGGTTGCCAGACAAAACACAAAATATTCAGTTAAATTTTAATTTCTAGTAAATATAATGAACAATTTTTTAGTATTATTAAATCCCATGCATTACAATGGAGCATAGTCTCAGATTTACCTTAGAGTTTATTTATTGTTTATCTGAAATTCAATTTTAATTCAATTCAGTTCAGTTGCTCAGTCGTGTTGACTCTTTGCAACCCCATGGATTGCAGCACGCCAGGCCTCCCTGTCCATCACCAATTTTCAGAGCTTAGTCAAACTCATGTCCATTGAATTGGTGATACCATCTGGCCATCTCATCCTCTGTCATCCCCTTCTCCTCCTGCTTTCAATCTTTCTCAGCATCAGGATCTTCTCCAATGAGTTGGTTCTTTGCATCGGTGGCCAAAGTATGGAGTTTCAGCTTTAGCATCAGTTGTTCCAATGAATATTCAAGACTGATTTCCTTTAGGATTGACTGGTTACATCTCCTTGCAGTCCAAGGGACTCTCAAGACTCTTCTGCAACACCATAGGTCAAAAGCATCAATTCTTTGGTGCTCAGCTTTCTTTGTAGTCCAACTCTCACATCCATACATGACTACTGGAAAAACCATAGCTTTGACTAGATGGACCTTTGTTGGCCAAGTAAAGTCTCTGCTTTTTAATATGCTGTCTAGGTTGGTCCTTAACCTTTCTTCCAATGNACACACACACACACACACACACACACACACACACACACACACACTACGGCTTTGCTAAGTTATTGATTCTTAGACCATCTATGAAGGGTATTATGTAGGGCAATGATCTTAAACTTTAACATACATATAAATGATAACAGATTGATGGTAGGGTCCAAGGGTTTGCATTTCTAACAAGCTCCTGAGTGGTACTGATGCTGTCGGTCCAAGAACCATACTTTGAGTAGCAAGGCTGTCAGGGCTTCCTGATTCAAGTAAGACAATAGGCCAGAGCATCCTGAATGTCCTTTCTGGCTGTTATTTAAGATCAGAGTATGATTTAAACTGAAACTATCAAAGGTACAAAAATTGACAGACTCATTAAATTTTCCTCTCTTTGTTCTCTGAAAAATTCCCTGTCAACATAACCTAATTTTCTCCCCCAGAAGCAATTAGGTTTGAAGTGATGCTTGACGTCATGGTATACAATCTCTCAGCATCTTTGTCGTAGCACTTTGCAATAGGTGTTACTACATTTGTATTCACAGTGAGAAAGTTGATAGTAAGTGCTGAAGTCAAGGCTAGCACCCAGATCATTTGCCTTCAAACCCTAGACCGTACCTCTAAACCGTGTATAAACACCTCACAGACCCCTGAGAAGGTGAGAGGGAGCAGGTATTTATAAACTCAGCTGTGCCCCATCTGCTAGGTTGTCACGGATACTTTAGGGAGAGGGAGGCGTGGGTTGCAGGGAGAAGTAATGTTGGATCAGTCAGCTCTGGGGGAAGACGGGGGATTGTCTGGGGGATTGTGTTCAGTGTGACATTTTCCACCTGGTGCCTCCTTCCTTCCTTTTTTTTAAATCTTCTCTTCCTGTCTACTCCCTGTATAGCCACACCCAGGTAGGCTGCTTTCAGTCTCACCTGGCCTGGTGGACCCAGAGAAATATGACTGGAACACATTTTAAAAATGGGATATATTTAATCTATCAATTTCCTTGTTCCAGAAGTAAAGACATTAATAACAATATGCACTTCTTCCATCACCTTTTCCAGGGAGGCTGGGAAGATTTTTGAGAAGATTGAGAAGAGTTTCTTTCTCTTCTTAAATGTGGAGGATTTCTTTTGCCTTCTTTTTTTTTTTTTTTTTAATAGTTATTTATTCAGCTGTGCTGGGTCTTAGTTGAGGCACATGGGATCTTCAGTCTTTGCTGTCACATGCACTATCTTTTTAGTTGTAGCATGCAGAACCAACCAGGGATTGAACCCAGGCCCCCTGCATTGGGAGCACAGAATCTTAGCTATTGGACCCCCAGGGAAGTCCAAAGGACAGAATTTCTAACCATGGATTTGGAAAGATTTTCATCTGTATGTGGGGGAGGGGGTTAGTGATGGAGGAGAATATGGAGGAGGGGGCATCGCTCCCCACAGGTGCTCAGATCCACCCCTAGAAGTGCCAGCTGAGGTATGGGGAGAGGGCATGTCCCCACTCAGCGCCAGTATGTACCATGGCTTTTAAAAGGAACTTGACACTGTTTAAAAGAAAACAAAACAAAGTCGTATTAGGTGAGTTTATTCAACTGGTTTGGAAATGGCCCTCAAGTATGAACACAGGCTGTGGAGACATAAACAATGATTAATAGCAATGTCTGCTGGGCTGCTCGAGGGACCTTTATTACATTTTATCTAACAGCCTCATTAATGGTCTAGAAGAGGTAGACGCTAACAGAACTTTAATTAAATTCATGGTGGATATTAAATTGGGAGTGATCGTGAATCTCAGGAAAGGCAGAAAGGCAACCTAAGAGGACACAAGAAGGAGAAGATAAAATAAAATCCAGCATTGGGAGGCGAAGAGAAAGGCCTGCCAAACACGACTTTCATGGAAATGACAAGGGTTTTCAGGTTGGCATGTTGTATGTCCGACACTGTCCTGGGTGCTTTGGGGTGTTAGCTCATTTGTTCTTTCCAATAGCCTTGGGGCAGGTGCTGTTGTAGTTCTTATCTTGCAGGTAAGGAGACTGAAGCAGGAAGAGGTGAAGTGGTTTGCACAAAGCACACAAGTGATAAGTGGTCTAGAAGTTAAAAAAAAAAAACACCCTTGAGACTTTTTGTCTTTTATTTCTTTTCCTCTACGGTTATAAAGCAGTAGTAAAACCATGCTTTAAAAATGTTTCTGTTCATGTGGTTTTAGTGGAAATGTATATTTTGTGTATTAGTTTAAGGATAACCTATTTAAACAATTGCTTTTCAGACAGAGATGTTCATAGTATCCATCTCATTACCACCATGAATTTGGGAATCTGGTCTGCCTTCTCTGAAAGGGGCAGTGACCATGGGCTCTGCCCTTCCTCAGAAAATGTACTGTGTGGTTGGGACCCTGATGTTCTTGCTACTGCCGTGTCACCCAGCTTCCAGATGAGAGCCCGACACTCAGGTGATGTTCAAGAAATAATTATTAAATGCATGTCTATTAGGCCACATCAGTTTTGCCCCAGCTTCCATTTGGAATTCAGAAAGCACTAGGTAAGTGGTTTTAATGGCAGAGAGAAGAGCTGTGGATGCTGCAGAGTGACACACTTCTGCTCTGTGCGCTTAGCGGCTTGAGCTATGGCTCAACAACTGCCATTCCTAACGCTCAGTAAGGACCTCATCCCAGTGTCCTTGCTGGTGCTGAGGTCTCATGGCTAGGCTCTATCTCCTGCCTTCACAGGGTTGGGAGAAGCAAACGAGAGCAGGCTAAAAAGATATGTGTCAACTATGAGGAATAGCTTAAATGCTAATTGTTTTCTTATAGCTAGGACCTTACATGGGTGCTTATCAAGTTTCATATATCCCAGGCCACTGTTTGGAGAATAGTTAAGCTAGCTTAAGAATTCAAATAAATTTACTGTAACACAGAGAGGCCAAGAGAGTGTGGCTCATCTCTAAAGGAACAGGTTGCAACAGACCATGCTTTCTCTCCAGGTGAACTTCAGAATCTTTGGGGCTGGGGCCCAGGAATGTTGCTCTTCAAATGCTTCTTGTGATTGTCATGCTTTGCCAGGTTTGAGAATAATGACACGTTCACAAGAAAAACTGTTTTCTACGGGATTGGTAGGAAGGGGTAGGGCTGGGAGAGCAACTGGCCAGAAGAGTTGGGGAATTCTGGGGAACCTTGACTTATACAGGAGAAGAGGTCATAGGAAACAGTGTCAAAGTCAAGGTCAGGGCGGATGTAGGGCCTCCTGTTGCTCAGCTAAGAGCCAGTGGAGTGTTTAGTGTCTGTGTCAGTAGTGAAGTGGATCGGTAATTGATAGTTCTGGCAACTGAAGATCATCTTGCCGATAGAGGAGAGTTGTTCCAGAGTCAGCCTTCAGACGTTGATGGAACTCCTCCTTTAGCTAGAGCTGCTAACTAGGTACCCTTGCCACAGTACCCTCTGATGCACCTATTTCCCGGATACCAGCAGTGGGTGAAAGTGAGAGACAGAGAAAGCGAGAGAGAGAGAGAGTCTCAGCTCTCTAGTCTGCTCCGGCTGCCATGGCTAAATGCTGCAGACCTGATGACTTAAACAGCAGAAATTGATTTTCTCATGGTTCTGGGGGCTACAACCCTGAGATCAGGTTGTCAACAGGCTTGTTTTCTCCCAAGGTCCCTCTGCTTGGCTTGGAGATGGCTATCTTCTCCCTCTGTTCTCACGTAGTCTTTGCTCCGTGTGTATCTGTGTCCACACAGCCTCTTCTTATAGGGACACCAGTCGTATCAGACTAGGGTCCACCCTTATGATCTCATTTTACATTAATCTCCTCTTTAAAGGCCCTGACTCCAAATACAATCATATTCTAAGGTCCTGGAGGTTGGGCTTCAACAGAGAAATTGGGGGTAAGGAGCATTATTCAATCTGTAACAGAAGTGACCGCAGATCTAGGTTTTAAAAGGCTTCTCTGGCTCCAGGGTGGAGGACGAATGAAGGCCAGGACTGAAAGCCAGAGGCTGTATGAAGCTGCCCTGATAACCCAGTCTTGGCTTATGCCTCACACTGAGACAACTGACACCTGTCTCCGGTGGGGTTTCCACCCTCCGCCCTGTCTCCCATCATGACTTTATTGCATTTTCATGCAGAATATTCTAATGCTATGAAAATCTAAGCACTGATTTAGAAGTTATATATTTTTTTAATGGTCAAAGGAAGCACTACAAAATTTTACACTGGCGAGTACTCTCGGAATTGAGTTTTTAAAAAAGCAAAAACAAATCTAAAAAATTCCCCAATCATTTAAAGGCAAGAGGGAATTATTTTTGTAACTTAATTATGAAAACATCAGATAAATTAAATCATTTTATATTATCACATTTTTGCTGAAATGTCACTTGAAATAAAAATAAATGAACAAATACTAGCAGTTCTTTAAAATGTACTTGTCTGAATTGTCAGAGTTTTAGAGAATGAAAGATGAGGAAAAATGATGTTATTTAGCNAAATGTCACTTGAAATAAAAATAAATGAACAAATACTAGCAGTTCTTTAAAATGTACTTGTCTGAATTGTCAGAGTTTTAGAGAATGAAAGATGAGGAAAAATGATGTTATTTAGCTATTGAAAATTCATTTTATTTTCTAGTACTTGAAAATATAAGAAAATCTGGAACAGCAAATTAGAACAAATTAGAATCATATCCCAATTCAAATCATCATTATCATCACATATTCATCATAAGGAAATGCTCTTTAAAGCTTTAAAAGGCAGCAGTCTTGAAGAAGCACACCGAGAAAATAAGCCATGACCTAGAATGGAGACAATGACAGATATCAGATTTGTTAGTCATTCAGCAATATGTATTTTGTACCCACTGTGTGCAGTAGATAATCTCAAATGTGGTGATGGGCCACCTGCATTAGAAACACCTGGGAAATGTGTCACAAATGCATATTCTTGAGCTTCATTCCAGACCAAACCCAAACACATGGACAGAAGGCTGAGGCATCAACAACTTGAGGACATTACAAGTCACTTCAGATGGTTCTTCCGCCCAGCAAAGTTTGAGGGTCACTGTCAGAGATAAATGTATATTGTGTTATGTGGGTGGGAAAAGAGAAATCAGTTCCACATGTCTGCCCTGAGGATATTTTGGCTGCAACATGTGGATGTGAGATCTTATTAATAGTTCCCTGACCAGGGATCCAACCGGCGTCCCCTGCAATGGAAGCCCGGAGTCTTAACTGCTAGACTGCCAGGGAAGTCCCTGCCCCAAGAATTTATTGTTGGGTGGGGAAGTCTAGTTGGAAACATGGAATCATTAGGAATGATGGAATCACATGGAATCATAGCATAGAATTTCTTCAAGAGAACACTGCTGTCCTTTAGCCTAATCCTTTCAATTTGCAATGAGCAAATAATACCGAGAGGACTGACCCAGCCAGGATCGTGCTTGGGGCATGTACTGGGGTGAATCCTGGCCTCTAGCTCAGCATTTTGTCCACTCTGTGGTGACACATTGACCCTTACCAGCTCATTGCCTCTAATACATTCAGACAAATACAGATGGGGGTGTTGGTTTCTACTTAAGAGGCTTGGTTTTATTCTTTAAGGGGATACATAAATCTTGCTCGTTTTCCACTTTGAAATAATAAAATTTTGCAAGCATTCTTCAAAACATGGCTCTGGGAAAAACTCACCATCTGTGCTTGTTGTTGACTGAACATGGACTGGGAAAAAAAAAAAAGGCCATTCAGACAATGTTCATGCCTGTTGAGCTTCACTGATTCCAGGAATTCTGAAGTCATCTCCTGGAATTAATTTTTAATTTGTCTAGGTATGTTTCTTAAAATAAATGTTTTATCTTGCTGGGAGGAAGAAAGTAAAGGGATCAGAAGTTATTTTGTCCTAAAAGATTGATGAGGGTTTACTATCATCAAGGAAGCAAAATATTTTATGAAAGAACCAGAGAAGAAATAATTCTATTACATTGTGAGGGATATAAGCGCTAAAGACAGGAACTACCGCCAATAAGAAAGTATTGCCATCCTCTTATTGGATGGATTTTGAAGACAAATGGATAATCCCCTCTCTTCCACTTTTCTTTCTGTTTGTTTTTTAATTCGAGGCCACAGCTTCCATCACCCTTTACATTCTAAAATCCTCCAAATCCTGATTCTGCATCAAGGATGTGATGGAGGTCTTCTCACTGCCTGTTGGTCCCTTGGCATCAGGTCCAACGTTCCCAGATGGCAGACATGTTTGAAAGTTCCATGAGACTCTTTCTGTGTTCACTAGCAGGTTTATCCCCCTTCAAAATCCAGAACCTGTTAACCTGCAGAGCTCAGAAATGCGGGGATAAAAAGCAGAACTTTCCCATGTGGTAACAAGTGGGGCTAGCCTGGCTAATGAGGTGTCCCAGGTGGCTCAGTGGTAAAGAATCCACCTGCAAAGCAGAAGATGTGGGTTCGACTCCTGGGTTGGGAAGATTCCCCTGGAGAAGGAAATGGTTACCCACTCCAGTATTCTTGCCTGAAGTATTCTAATCCCATGGACAGAGGAGCCGGTGGGCTACAGTCCATGGGGTCACAAAAGAGGCGGGCATGACTTAATGATTAAACAATCCTGCTCATATCCCTTGGTTTCTGAATCCATGCCTTTTTATCTTCCTACTGGGGACATATCATCGTCCACTGGTTACTGATTTAGCAAGTCTACTGTGTCCTGTAGGATACACTGCATCCTAAATTGGCTGTTCAGCTCTTCCTGTAGTAGATAATTTTGTCCCTGTTAGGTCAGCAGGTTCTGGGTGATATGATATGTGAGAGGCCACAGAGTTCCCTGGTTGGGTGTTCTCCATCACATCTCCTAGCTGTAAAGTGTGGCTGCTGATGATTTTTTTGCAGGCAGTAGTGTTATTAGGACTGTGAGAATGTGAATCAGGCACTCTGGAGCCTTTAGATAGCAGTGCTGGCTGGGGCCCTGGGAGCAAAGAAGATAAATTCATATTAGGACTATGTCAGTTCTACTCTATCATGAGTAACATAGATAGCTAGTGGGAAGCCGCTGTAAAGCACAGGGAGCTCAGCTCAGTGCTCCGCGATGACCTAAAGGGGTGGGAGGNACGGGGGAGCCTGATGGGCTGCAGTCTCTGGGGTCACACAGAGTCGGACACGGCTGACGCGACTTAGCAGCAGCAGCAGCAGCAGTCTTCAATCTACATCCAACTACCACTAACTATGGTCATTCTTAAATATCTGCACCACATTGGTTCTTGGACCCCAACCTCTGCAGATACCACATTCCATGGATGCTCAAATCTCTTATATATTGATAATATGACATAGTACACTCAGCCCTCCCCATCTGAAGATCTGGAACCCAAGTATACTGAGGGTTGACTGTATAACAGAAACTAGGCAAGAAACCCAAAACTGGCAAAAAGTAATTATTGCTTTAAACATGATTGGTGTGTCCTTTACAAGGTGGTATTACTCAAGTATTGTGCTTTGTGTCCTAGGTTGGGATCTTCCCAGGAGCAGACCCTGAGAAGAGGGAAACTCTGAACATAACTTATACCTCAGAGCCACTCTACCTCATGCCAGGAGCTGGGACTTTGTATTCTGACAGCTTGGGGCTGGTTCCAAGAGCCCAAGAACACTGCATTACCAGGTGCTTTCCACTCTCTGTGTTCAGGAGTTCCAGGCCATATGCAATCCTCTGGAAACTGCAAATCCAAGTTCTCAGCCACAAACCTGCAGACCTGGGGGATCTGACTCTCAACAGCATCCACTACAGTCATTTTGGTATCCCTTGGTCACTCTACAAGCTGTGAAATCCTTCCCTAGGATGTAATATCATAGCAGGGTCAGAGAGAGAGGATCTATAGTGATATGACTTTGAGGCAAAACCAGGCACATACCCTGAGCAAGGGACCACACAGCTAATGTGCATTAATCCAACCCTCAATGTTAGACCTCATTCTTTAAAGTAGAAAAACCCTTTAAATGCAAATAATTAGTAATAAGGAAGAGCCCCCTACCCTTCATTGATCTATGAAGATTAATTTAACCACAGGGGGCCAACTACATAATTTGTAGGGCCTAGAGCAAGATGAAAATCCAAGGCCCTTATTTAGAAAGAAGGGAAAAGTTAAATGAATAAAATAAGGGGTTCTCAGGTGGCTTTGTGGTAAATAATCCACCTGCCAATGCAGTAGATATAGGTTCAATCCCTGGATCAGGAAGATTCCCTGGAGAAGGAAATGGCAGCCCATTCCAGTAATCTTGCCTGGAAAATTCCATGGACAGAGGAGCCTATAGTCAATGGATTCACAAGGAGTTGGATATGACTTAGTGACTGAACAACATTAATAAAATATAAAATACTTTCTTTCTTCTATGGTCTTGCTCTCAACTTTTTTTTCTACTTACTTTGCACTCACTGGGATGCATGGATCATTGATGGTCAAGTAAAGATCCTTATAGACTCCCAGAGCCCACTCCATGACTTAGCACACATAGCCCACCAGCTGCAGGGCCAGCTTCCTGCCAGTTGTTGGGTTGAGGCACCATGTCACAGCCAGGGATGAGAAAGGTAATCTCCCCTTCCCATACCCATGGTGCCCCAACCCACAGTGGAAAAATGATGCCTAAGGGACTGCAATCTCAGTGTCTGGACACTCTTGGTTTCTGGATGGGAGGTAGACAAGAGGCTCACCTCAGCAAATTACTTGCTAATGCACTGTGGTGCTGCCAGCTGGGGCAGAGACAGGCTCCATCACACTTCAGAGTGTATGCACTCGCTCCACCCACACTTGCCCAGGCCTCCACTAGGAGGCAGCATTCCAGTGTTTGCTGGACAGGGCAATGAGGAGGAGGCTGGGAAGGGCTCAGCGTACCCTGTCTCTTATACACATCTCTCCTGGATTCCCTCGTTCATGGAACCCACATAGTACCATGGAGCACCCTCTTCTCTGAGCTCCCCAGAGGCCTCACTAGCATCAGGACTACTGCAGCCTTCAGAGTTTACAATTTCTGTGATTCTGCCTCCTCCCCATANGATCTTAGTTTTCTGAATGTTGAGTGTTAAGCCAACTTTTTCACTCTCCTCTTTCACTTTCATCAAGAGACTCTTTAGTTCTTCGATTTCTGCCATAAGGATGGTGTCATTTGCTTATCTGAGGTTACTGATATTTCTCCCAGCAATCTTGATTCCAGCTTGAGCTTCATCCAGCCCAGCATTTCTCATAATGTACTCAGCATATAAGTTAAATAAGCAAGGTGACAATATACAGCCTGGAAGTAGTCCTTTCCCAATTTGGAACCAGTCTGTTGTTCCATGTCCACTTCTAATGGTTGCTTCTTGACCTGCAAACAGATTTCTCAGGAGGCAGGTCAGGTGGTCTGGTATTCCCATCTCTTTAAGAATTTCCCACAGTTTGTGGTGATCAACACAGTCAAAGGCTTTGGCATAGTCAATAAAGGAGAAGTAGATGTTTTTTTGGAATTCTCTTGCTTTTTCTGTGATCCAACGGATATTGGCAATTTGACCTCTGGTTCCTCTGCCTTTTCTAAATCCATCTTGAACATCTGGGAGTTCACAGTTCACGTACTGTTGAAGCCTGGCTTAGAGAATTTTGAGCATTGCTTTGCTAGCATGTGAAATGAGTGCAATTGTGTGGTAGTTTCAACATTCTTTGGCATTGCCTTTTTTGGGGATTGGAATAAAAATTGACCTTTTCCAGTCCATTGTCAGCCTTTTCAAAACTCTGTAAGCTGTGAATGGAGCGAAATTGGTTCCTCCCCCACCGTGCCCCCCCCCCCCCACCAAAAATAACCTAGGAGCTCCTTTCCACAAAAGGGAGAGTGCACACTGTGTTCCAAACCAAACAAACTGAGAAATCAGATAATCTACTGTATTAAGGATCTTGGTTTCAGTGCTTTTGATCCCTCAGGGCCTGGTACCATGTAGAACAGTTTTGTTCAGTGATTGTATGACTGAATGAATGAAGAGTAGATGAGTAAATGAATGAGTGAATGAGTGAGTGAACAAAGGCTGGAAAAACCTCTTGAGGTCTTTCCAACTCCATGGTTTTATACACCACCTGTGAAATAACGTTCTGAAGTCTGCATTTGTGCATGTATGTGTGTGTGTGTGTGTGTGTGTGTGTGTGTGTGTTACATAAGCAGGAGGAGGATGGTGAGCATGACCTGGAGGTGGCAAATCTCAAGCTGCCACAGCCAAGGGCCACTCAGAAGGTCAGACCAGGGTAACTGGGAATCTGGAATGGATGGAAAGGTGAGGCGGCGGCAGCCTGTCCACTGCTTGCCTCCTTCCCTTCCCTGTCAAGGCCCAGGTGGATCAGTCAGAAAGCTGAAATGCTGGTGGGAAGAACTGGGGCACCTTGATGCTGGTGTTCATAGGTAACAGGTGTTCACAGGTAACAGAGAGGGTTGAAGATGATACTTACAGATGACATGGCCAGTCCACAGGACAGTGAGCTGCAGGCATGCATTTTGGAGCAACTGTTATTTTGGATTGACTGGGGACACTGTTCCATGTACCCAAATATAAGACACACATTTAGGAATGTTCTTATAGGAACCTGGAAAAGAGAATGACTCATAGAGCCTCACAGGACTGGGTAGAACTAAAAGAGCAATGGGGGGAACGTGACAGAAATACTTTTAACAGATAATTGCACTAGGGTTGCCCAGGGCTGGGAGATGCTAAAGTGAATCAGAGCATCATGCCAGCTTCATTTAGAGCACGGATCACGTCTAGGCTCCATGCCCTGCGCTTCATGCCTCATTGGTGCTGCTGCTGGAACTCTGAGCAAGTCAGCACCACCTGCCTATGGATTTCTCTTTCTTAGAGAGAAGGGCCAATGACTTGCTATCTTCCAAATGTCTAAAATTAAAATGTGTGAAATTGGGAATTGCCAACAGATTTACTGAAGCCTGGCAAAGTGTTTTGAAATTCTAGTGGGTACTTCATCACCCAGTAAAGATGAGTGACTTGTTTTTACTGCAGGGATGGCTCACGTGACAGATGAACCCAAGAAGACTGGGAAGAGGGGGCTCTCGCCGACAGAGCATGGTATCCATATACCATGTGGCCTGACAGCCTGGGGAGCGCTGGAGCTTGATAGCCAGGATGTGCAGTGAGATAAAGAGATTTCTTTTTCCTTAATCTGTCCTCAAGGAACACGTGTTTAAGAATCATCCTATGTCAGAACCTAAGAGGTATCCTTAAAACTGAGTCTGTACGTGGCAGCCTGTAGAAACTTAATGTCTTCCAATGCCATGTCTTGGATTTTTATAATTTTCTTTGGATCTGATGAGCCACACTTACCTGAATAGGAAAAGTTTAAAGTAAAAAGAATAAACGAGTCATAGATAGTTACTAATACAATTTTAGTGTGCATGTCTTTTTTGGTGCGCATTTATATATATATATAAAATAAAATGATAATTGTATTTTAAATAAGCAGCAAACTAACAGAAAGATGATGAGGAAATACATACAAATGCACACATTCATAAAGTGATGCTAGCTGAGAGATCAGTAGCTCATTCCAAGGATAACTGCTTGGAGGACAAGGCCTTTGAACTGGAATTTAGATTTTCAGTATAGAAGTGTCCTAGATCCTCAAGTTATCTGTCAAAAAACCAACCCCCGCTCCCCAACAAAAGGCTCTTTCTTTAGAATGCTGGGTGGACAACTTTCTGTATGTGTACATAATGTATATTTTTAAAGGCAATAAAGTTCGCAATTAAGAGCAGGGAGGTATTATCTCACATGTTCAGAGTTGAGAAGGTAGAAGCCAACAGAAAAGAATTAGATGAAACAGGCTGGTGGCGGTGGATGCTGGCGCCTTGTCATTGGGGACAGTGACAGAGGCCACAAAGTGGGCGCTTGAAGGCGGGCACTTGTTAGAAATGCTAGGATTAAAGAACCGGTGTGTGAAGAGAAGAATGGGCTAAGAAACCTAAACAGGGTCATTGTTTTTTTTTAATTGAAGTGTAGTTGATTTCTCCGGTGGCTCTGATGGTAAAGAATCTGCCTATAATGCAGGAAACTCAGGTTGGATCCCTGGGTTGGGAAGATGACCTGGAAGAGGAAATGACAACCCACTCCAGTATTCTTGCCTGGAGAATTCCATGGACAGAGAAGCCTGGCGGGCTACAGTCTATGGGGTTGCAAAGAGTAGAACAAGACTGAGAGACTTTCACACACACACACACAATTGATTTACAATGTTGTGTTACTTTAAGGTGTACACCACAGTGATTCAAACGTATCTATGTATCTATCTATTTATTCCTTTTCATATTCTTTCCTCCTATAGGTTATTACAAAATATTGAGTGTAGTTCCCTGTGCTATACAGTAGGTCCTTTTCGGGTATCTGTTTTGTATGTAGGAGTGTGTATATATTAATCTTAAACTCTCAATTTATACCCTCCTACCACCCCCTCCTTAAATAGGGCCACTGTTGGAAATGAAGAAATGAATGAAGCAGGAAGGGACAACAGAGATAATAATCGATGACCAGTGGCCTCCTCTGCCCTGTGATTTTTACATGTGGTCCATCCTCATTAATGCTTGTTATCATAAATAATGGCAATATCATTAATAATGATCCCACCAGGAAGAAAGAGAACACTGTCAGCTCCATGAGATGCTACGGATTGGTATCCTACTGTATTTGTGAGCATTTTCTGGTAACCCACAAACACTTGTTCTGCCATTAAAGTCTAGTTAAGGGAGTGCAGACACAGGTAATAGGATAACTAAAACTTCAGGCAGCATGCGGTAGATACCAAGTGAAAGGTCCAGTGGATGGCTGAGAAGTTCATGATGGGAAAAGACCTTATGGGCAATGCAGCTCAAGGCAGGGACCCAAATGCTTGGGCTCCCAGAGGCAGAGGGAGCCTGTACAGAAAGACATTTTTACAAATTAATTTACATTGGAGTCTAGTTGATTTACAATGTTGTGTTAGTTTCTGCTGTACAGCAAAGTGAATCGGTTATGCATATTCGTATATTCGCTCTTTTTTAGATTCTGTTCCCAAATAGATCATTACAGAGTACTGAGTAGAGTTCCCTGTGCTATCCAGTATAGAAAGACATTTTGAAGAAGACAGATTTGGTTGCAGATTAGAGCATGAACGAACAGAGGGAAGGCTTTGAGGCAGAGACATGAGTCAAGAGAGGATGGGAAAGTGCAAAACAGAAGGCCCAGAGGTGGTGATGAGAGGGTTAGAAAGAAAGAAACAAGTGGAAGCACCCACAGAACCAGCTGCCTGGATGCTGGGATCCAGAGAGAAGGTGTAATCAAAGGTGGCTTCAAACCTGGGAGGCAGAGAGAACCATGCTCATCCTGGCAGAATAGATGCTAGATTTAAAAATCAGGTAATGAACTTGAGATGTGGCAAGTTCCAGGTGCCAGGAGGCGTCCCAGGAGAGGTGTTTGGCAGGCATTTGGTGGTGGGTTCTGGTGATAGTTTGGAACTGAATGGTGATGTGGGGGCCGTGTGCATTTAAGTCTTTCTAATTGAAAACTGAGAGTGGGTTTGGAGAGAAAGGTGACTGAAGAGAACACCAGAGGGGTGTGCGTACAGCAGGTCTGTGAAAGGAAGCAGGAGCGGTGGTGGATATGGACAAAGAACGTGCCGTTTAGAGGGTGAGGCAGACTCAGGACGGCGTGGCACAGAGAGCCAAGAGTTTCAAGGAGGGATGGGTGGGAGACATGAACGATTATGAAGACTTTGGAGACAATCTGGACAAAATATCTCATAACTTCCTGCTTACAAATTGAGCTTTGGCCCTGTTCATTACTGTTTTGAAAATGTAAGTTCTTACTTTTAGAGCAGTTTTGGGGTCAAAGCAAGTAATAAAGTTAAAATTGCTCAGTCGTGTCCGACTCTTTGTGACCCCGTGAACTATAGTCCATGGAATTCTCCAGGCCAGAATACTGGAGTGGGTAGCCTTTCCCTTCTCCAGGGGATCATCCCAACCCAGGGATCAAACCCAGGTCTCCTGCATTGCATGCAGATTCTTTACCAGCTGAGCCACAAAGGAAGCCCAAATATGGATTTCCTGTAACCCGCCTGTCCCAATACAGACACAGCCTTGCCCACTATTAACATCCCCACCAGAGTGGCATACTTGTCACATTAGAGGAAGCTACATTGACACATCATTGTCACCCAATGTCCAAAGTTTAATTATGGCTCACTCTTGGTGTTGTATGTTGTATGGGTTTTCATAAATGTATAATGACGTGCATCCATTATTATAATACATAGAATAGTTATATTGCCCCCAAATCCACTGTATTCCATCTTTTCATCCCTCCTTCTCCCCTACCTTTAGCAACCTATTGTCTCCAGAATTTTACCTTTTCCAGAATGTCGTATAGCTGGAATCACAGAGTATGTAACCTTTTCAAGTTGGGCTTTTCCATCTAGTAATGTGCGTTTAACATTCCTCTATATCTTTTCATGGCTTGATGCTTCATTTCTTTTTAGCACTAAAACATTTCTTTGTTTGCTGTACCATAATTTATTTATTCATTTACCTACTGGAGGACATCTTAGTTGCTTCCAAGTTTTTTTTTTTAAATATTTTGGGATATATATACCTAAAATGTAAGAATTTAGGTATTGCTGAATCATATGGTGATTCCATATGCAGTTTTTTTTTTTTAGACATGTTTTCAATTCATTTGGGTATATATCAAAGAGCACAATGGTTCTACCATAGGGGAAGAGTATGGTTTAGTTTTGTAAGAAACTGCCAAACTGTATTCCAAAGTTTTGCATTCTTACAGACATCTTGCATCCCTATGGAAAGTATCGTCTTGCATTCCCACCAGCAATGAATGAAAGTTCCTGTTGCTTCACAGCCTTGCCAGCATTTAGTGTTGTAAATATCTTAGGTTTTTGTCATTCCAATAAGTGTAGTGATATCTCAATTGTTGTTTTAATTTATAGTTATCTAAATGGCATATGATATTGAGCATCCTTTAATATGCTTATTTGCCATTCTTACATCTTCTTTGGTGAACTGTCTATTCAGATCTTTTCTCTACTTAAATCAGGTTGTTTATTTTCTTACTGTTTAATTTTTAAAGGTTTTTTTTTTAACATTTTGGATAACAGTCCTGATATATCTTTTATTTAAAAGTCCAGATATGTCATTTACAAAAATAATATCTTTTACAAAGATTTTCTCTCACTCAATACCTTGTTTTTTTCAAATATTTTGGGGTTTTTCCAGCTATCTTTTTGTTTTTGATTTTTAGTTTAATTCCATTGTGGTTTGAGAGCAGGTATCATATGATTTCTATTCTTTTAAATTTGTTGTGTTTTATGGCCCAGAACATGGTCAGCTTGGTGAATGTTCCATGTGAGCTTGGGAAGAATTGTGTTCTGTTGTTGTTGGATGAAGTAGTCTATAGATGTCAATTATGTCCAGCTGATGGATGGTGCTGTTGAATTCAACTATGTCCTTACTGATTTTCTGTCTGCTGGATCTGTGCCTTTCTGTGAGAGGGGTATTGAAGTCTCAAAATGTAATAGTAAATTTACCTATTTTCCCGTGAGTTCTATCAGTTTTGCCTCATGTAGTTTGACACTCTGTTGTTAGGCATGCACACACACATTTTAAGGACTATTATATCTTTTCCAATAGAGTGCTTAGTATATAAGTCAGTTGGTTTAAATTCCCGGAATGATAATTTCAACATTTCTGCCATAATCGAAGTCCATCTCTGATGCTTGCCTTATCTCTTCAAGTTGCATTTTTAGGATATCTTGTAATTTTTGTTGAAAGTTGGACCTGATGTATTGGGTGAAAGAAGGCATCTCTAAGGCATCTCCCCAAATATTCTGATTAAGTAGTTTTACGGTGGGGCCCAGGGAACTGCATTTTACAAGTTTTCAGGTGATTCTGATCCCTGAACCCTGTGAACCATAGTTTGGGGAAGGTTGACTCAGTCTGGTGAAGTCTCAAGCCTTTCCTCCATACAATGAGGCAGTGACACCTGCTCCATGGTTTGTGTGTGGAGAGCATCTGGCTGTGAATCTGGTCTATTGAGAATGTTCAGAAACATTGGCTCCTTTTCCTCTAGATATCATTGATTTCATTCAACCAAGTGCATCCAGTGTCAGAGAAGAGACCAAAATCCCTAGAATGTGCTGGAAGTTGACAGAAGTCAGCTAGCAAATTAACGAGCATCAAACAGCAAAGGAAAATAAGAGTCTGTGAAACACAATAGATGTGTTTTGAAGAACATAGGCTGCTAACAGAATGGATTCCCACTCCCTCCCCACAAGTCAGCCATGTATGGAAATCAAAAATTCCACTCTGATGAGCGCACTTTCCTGTTCTCAAATGCCAGAAACCATGGAGCAGCAAGCAGGGCTGTACCATTACCACTGGCAGCAATCAGTTTTATAATGAGTTTTGGAAATCTGACTACTTGCCAGCCTCTGATTCATTAATGTAATATTAGAAGAAAATTAACAGGGGATATTGACCTCAGAGAACATTTGGGGAGAAGGCCAAGTCCATGCTGAACCGAGTCAGCTACCAAGAAAGTGAAACCGGTTTGCCCATGAGCATGGGAGCTTTCAAGGTTCTTGCTTGCAGTGTGTACATTCCATCGTCTTAGCTGGTGACTGCTCCTGCTGTTGCTATAGAGTGGAACTTTGAAGCACTGATGTCTATAATAAGCTAGATGAGCTCACTTGTTAATGCTTTTTCCTTCCTGTTATACTTTTAAGTATGTTAAGCTGCTATTTAACTTTGAATTGTTACAATCTGTGGCATTATATAATTCTATAATTTCTTTGCTATATAATTGGTAAAGAACTTTGTGATACTTCTGGTTGGAGGGGGATTAAAAAGTATAGAAAAACATAAGGCTGTGTTTATTTAAGAGCATAAAAAAAATTCCATCAACTCTCCTCAAAATAAGCTGGGAAAAAACCACTAAGACTTCTTTATTTCTTTTTTTTTTTCTTTCATGCAAAGAGTATACTTAAAACTGAAAAGATTTCCCCTTTTTCATCCATTGTTTGTGGACATAGGATATATAGCAGCAGGGGAAGAGATGAGAAAAATCTACTGAAAGCTGGCTCTGTTTAACAGCTTAAATTCAAATTTGTTTTTTAGAAGAAAGAGCCTGTAATGTTTTATTCAGGTTCAGCAATGGCAACATTGTCAGAATTGAAGCCTGTCTTATGAAAAGAATTTTTAAAATTTTAAACTACTAAATAAAGCTTTGAAACAGAATCTGATTTGTCTATAGAGAGGGTCTGTAAAATTTTTTAAAATTTATTCTTACATTTGTTCGTTCATTCAACAAACACTGGCTGTTGCCATCTGTGTGCTGGACAGTGGAAGGAAGGAGGGGAGATAGTTGTGCCCTTCAGGAACTCTGATCTCCCTTAAATCAGCTTCCATGGAGTTCTATGTGTGCTCCATCAGAGCGTGTTGGATATTTTATTGAAAACACTGATTCAGCAAATAACCTGTTGAATATTTCCTTTGTGTTGAGTGAGGGGCTATAGGGTTCCTGCCTACCCCATGGGGCTCTTGTGGGGATTAAGTGGGTTAATGCAGCTAATGTTTAGCACCTGGAACCTAGGAGGTTTTTAATAGATATCTGAGGAACTGAGTCAGTCAACTTAATGCCCAGCAGGAAACTGTTGCTGGGAAAAGACTGATAGTGATCCTGTGGTGGAGACTTTAGTAGGATGAGATGGTGGAGAAAGGAATTTACTATCTTAAGACAGCAATAATTCTGCATGTCTCTGGCAGTCATGCTTTTTGACCTTCTGGTCTACCCACTTTTGCTTAGGTTTCTTTCTTTGGTTTCAGCTGCTTTGTGACTTCTTTCCTCCCTCTCTCCCTCTCCTGCTTCCGTCCTATAATCTTTCCTTCCACCCCTCCCTCCTTCTCTCCAGGCTTCCTCATATTCATTCTATTCATACTGCTGTCATAAAACCCCACCAACATTACTCCATACAAGTTACTCAGGGTAATGTAAGAGCAGCCACTGTGGGACAGGCTACCCAGGAGGATCCACAGGAACATTGAGTCATTGATCTGTGGGAGCTGGGGTGGGGGGCCAGGCTCAGCCTCTACAGCTGGGCTGACCTGAGAATGGAGTCTCTACTATAGTTTAAAGTACCTAAATACAGTTGACCCTTGAACAACCCGGGTTTGAACTGTGTGGCTCCGCTTATTTCAATAGTAAATACTATAGTGCTAAGTCAAGTGGGCCTATGAACAAAGCTAGTGGAGGTGACAGAATTCCAACTGAGCTATTTCAAATCCTAAAAGATGATGCTGTGAAAGTGCTGCACTCAATAGGCCAGCAAATTTGGAAAACTCAGCAGTGGCCACAGGACTGGAAAAGGTCAGTTTTCATTCCAATCTCAAAGAAAGGCAATGCCAAAGAATGCTCAAACTACTGCACAATTGCACTCATCTCACACACTAGTAAAGTAATGCTCAAAATTCTCCAAGCCAAGCTTTAGCAATACATGAACCATGAACTTCCAGATGTTCAAGCTGGTTTAAGAAAAGGCAGAGGAACCAGAGATCAAATTGCCAACATCCGCTGGATCATGGAAAAAGCAAGAGAGTTCCAGAAAAACATCTATTTCTGCTTTATTGACTATGCCAAAGCCTTTGACTGTGTGGATCACAATAAACTATGGGAAATTATGAAAGAGATGGGAATACCAGACCACCTGACCTTCCTCTTGAGAAACCCATATGCAGGTCAGGAAGCAACAGTTAGAACTGGACATGGAACAACAGACTGATTCCGAATAGGAAAAGGAGTGTGTCAAGGCTGTGTATTGTCACCCTGCTTATTTAACTTATATGCAGGGTACATCAGGAGAAACGCTAGACTGGAAGAAACACAAGCTGGAATCAAGATTGCCGGGAGAAATATCAGTAACCTCAGATATGCAGATGACACCACCCTTATGGCAGAAAGTGAAGAGGAACTCAAAAGCCTCTTGATGAAAGTGAAAGAGGAGAGTGAAAAAGTTGGCTTAAAGCTCAACATTCAGAAAACGAAGATCATGGCATCTGGTCCCATCACTTCATGGGAAATAGATGGGTAAACAGTAGAAACAGTGCCAGACTTTATTCTTTTGGGCTCCAAAATCACTGCAGATGGTGATTGCAACCATGAAATTAAAAGACGCTTACTCCTTGGAAGAAAAATTATGACCAACATAGATAGAATATTAAAAAGCAGAGACATTACTTTGTCAACAAGGTCCATCTAGTCAAGGCTATGGTTTTTCCAGTAATCATGTATGGATGTGAGAGTTGGACTGTGAAGAAAGCTGAGCACTGAACAATTGATGCTCTTGAACTATGGTGCTGGAGAAGACTCTCGAGAGTCTCTTGGACTACAAGGAGATCCAACCAGTCCATTCTAAAGGAGATCAGCCTTAGATGTTCATTGGAAGGACTGATGACAAAGGTGAAACTCCAGTACTTTGGCCACCTCATGAGAAGAGTTGACTCATTGGAAAAGACCCTGATGCTGGGAGGGATTGGGGGAAAGAGGAGAAAGGGATGACAGAGGAAGAGATGGCTGGATGGCATCACTGACTCAATGGACATGAGTTTGAGTGAACTCTGGGAGTTGGTGATGGACAGGGAGACCTGGCGTGCTGCAGTTCATGGGGTTGCAAAGAGTCGGACACGACTGAGCGACTGAACTGAACTGAACTGAACACCCGAACATCCTTTGTAAATGCAGAGGAACTATGTATATGGAGGGCCAACTATAAACTATACTCAGATTAACCCCACTGCTGTTCAAGGGTCAATTGTACCTATACAGCTATTACTATTAATATATACACCTACATATAAATCTTGCGGGTGAGTTCTTTACCATTAGCACCATCTGAGAAGCCCTGCACACATGTAAAATCTTTTTCAGGGGAGTTTTGATATTCTGAATTGTGGAGCAAAAGTGGATGATTCCTCTGTTGAGAGACAATGAGACTAGGATGAGTGCCTGGGATATTTGAAATAAAATGAACGAGGAGTTATTGCTTCTTAGTGGTGGTGGTGGGGGTGTGGGGAATACCACTTGAAGGGTTCAGCTGTCATTTCCTCAGTGCTCATTTAGGTATTTTAAGTATGCAAGATTTTAGACAAAGAAAATATGTATCTTCTATACTTACAGAAAATTTTTTATACAGACCTTGTAAATAAAACCTTGTTTATTGCTTCTCAAAGGGTCAGTCCCTAAACATACTCTCTGCCTTCCATGAGGGCAGTGCCTCTCCTACAGATCAGTAAGCTCATGAGGGCAGGACATGTTTACTTTTGGTCACCATAAGTCCCCAGAGCCTGGTACGCTGCCTGGTGCCCAAAAGTGCTTAGTCCGCATCTATCCATGTAAAATTGTCAGGTGTGTGAAGTCATTTTGAAATGCTGTATTTATATGTCAGATACTCTAAATGAAAAATGATGATTCCTCTGATGAGAAGCACTGAGATTAGGATGAGTGACTGGAATGTTTGAAATAAAATAAATGAAGAGTTATTGATTTTTAGTGGTGGTAGAGTGAATGGGGTACAGGGAATGCACTGAATGGGATTCTTGGCCAAGTGACAGACTAGAAACCCTAGGAGAACTTACATAGCAAACAAACATGCTGTTAAGGAATAGTTCTACTAGTGGGATTTTAAACCCTTGATAAAGCGTATTTCAATAACATATCCTGCTTTCAGGTAGTAATTGTTGGAGGAACTGAGAATCTACAGGATGACACCCACACTTCCACAGCGAAATTCATGGTGGGGGCCCAAGGCTGGCTGTTACTGTGATGATCTAAACACTTACTGTGTAAGTGGGTTCAGTCTTCTGACTAGGGGAGGAATCATGTATAGGGAAGATGTGAGAAAAATGAAACAAATCCTGACTTCACCTTCCAAAGAATAAATTTATAGTTTTAGCATCGACAAAAATGACCAGACCCAAGCCATGAGTAATTCCTGGTTATATGGAACCCAAACAGGTGAACTCAGCAGGACTGGTTTATTGACTAGAATCACTATCCAGTCTGCACAATTGGTGGCAATCAGTTTTAAATCAGATCAAAATATGTATGAGGGGCAAAGAAGTTGACTCAGTGGCTTACCTAAAAATAGTCACTTTCTAGGGATGAAAATATACCTAGTTAAGCACACAAAAAAGTCAGGATACAATGGAAAATAAAATCTCAGTATAGTATGTTAATGAATTATTGGATTACATTGATATACTTTTGATAAGAGCTGACAAACATTCTGATCTATTTGACGTATTTTCTTCCTTACCCACTACAGCATTTTTCATGATATTATGTTATTAATACAGGATTCCAAACCTTCACTAACCATTAGTTGCTTCCTGTGTTAAAGATAATGACTTCATATAGCAGGAAAGTTTGTTTTAGCAAACTGGCAGAGTATGTCTGCAAACAGGCAGCTGAATTGGACACAAGTGAAAGGTTTGGCTTTCAAATTTGCTATGGCTCATTAGGATAGTATTTGGAGCAGAGGGACAATTATTTCTTGGATCCTGGTGCTTGCATAGTTGTTTAAACAGGCCACAGAGGAATGGAACGACCATATCTTTTCCTCGAATCCATTTCACCATGCATGTATGCATATGATTATTATCTTTGGTGCCAGTGAACCCAAACACAAGAATATTATTTCTAAATGTTGCCAATATCCTTAATGGAACTACTTATAAAATGACATTATATGAGGTAATTTTGCTATTATGTTGTTTTAACTCTTTTTTTGTTTAGTGTCAATCTCTAGTAGTTTCCTTTATTGCTAACTACTGCTGAAATGCATAGTACTCACAGAGGTGCAACTCAGAACTGTCAAACCTGGGTCCAGAATCTCGACTGAAACAGTCATGAGTGCTGACCTGGTCTTAGTCTCCTCTTCTTATTCAAAACTGGTCTCCCAATTGTGAAGACCCAAACTGGGAGGATCTTCACTTGCAATTTTATGAGGACGATAGAAATAGCTGAGGAAGACTAAAATCATACTGTAGATTAGAATGAAAACTATACACAGTTTATCGGTAACTCAAGAATTATTTTATATAATGGAATCCCTCAATGGAGGGGGGGGAGCAATCCAGAGCCCAATTTATAAATTAAAAAAATTAGGTACATCTGCCAGCAGTTTTTCTACATAAGCAAGAATGAGACCTAGGAGTGTAAATACATGTGTGTGTGTTCAGTTGCATATGATCCTTTGCGACTCCTGGACTGTAGCCCGCCAAGCTTCTCTGTCCATGGAATTTTCCAGGCAAGAATACTGGAGTGGGGTGCTATTTTCCACTCCTATATATGTGCTGTGCTGTGCTGTGCTTAGTCGCTAAGTTGTGTCCAACTCTGTGACCCCATGGACTATAATCCATCAGGTGCCTCTGTCCATGGGGATTTGCCATGCAAGAATACCGGAGCAGGTTGCCATGCCCTCCTCCAGGGAATCTTCCCAATGCAGGGATTGAATCCAGGTCTTCTGCATTGCAGGCAGATTCTTTTATTAATTTTTTAATTTATTTATTTTAATTGGAGGATAATTACTTTACAATACTATGATGGTTTTTTGCTATACGTCGACATAAATCAGCCACAGGTGCACATGTATCCCCCATCCTGAACTCCCCTCCCACTTTATCCCCCTAGGTTGTCCCAGAGCACCGACTTTGAGTGCCCTGCTTCATGCATCCAACTTGTACTGGTCATCTAGTTCACATATGGTAATATACATGTTTCATTGCTAATCTCTCAAATCATCCCATCCTCGCCTTCTCCCACAGAGTCCAAAAGTCTGTTCTTTACATCTGTGTCTCTTTTGCTGCCCTGCATATAGGATTGTCGTTACCATCTTTCTAAATTCCCTATATATGCGTTAATATAGGGTATTAATANATCATCCCATCCTCGCCTTCTCCCACAGAGTCCAAAAGTCTGTTCTTTACATCTGTGTCTCTTTTGCTGCCCTGCATATAGGATTGTCGTTACCATCTTTCTAAATTCCCTATATATGCGTTAATATAGGGTATTAATATTTTCCTTTCTGACTTACTTCACTTGGTATAATAGGCACCAGTTTCATCCACCTCATTAGAACTGACTCAAATGTGTTCCTTTTATAGCTAAGTAATATTCTATTGTGTATATGTACCACAACTTCCTTATCTATTTGTCTGCCGATGGACATCTAGGTTGCTTCCATGTGCAGATTCTTTACCATCTGAACCACCAGGGAAGCCCACTCCTATATATATATTATGCATATATGTAATTGTGGTAAAATATATATAACATAAAATTTACCATTTTAATTATTATGTGTATAGTTATTACATTCACAATGTCATACCACTATCACCATTATCAATTTCCAGAACTTTTTAATCATCTCAAAGTGAAACTCTGTACCCTTTAAGCAATAACCCCTCACCCTGTCTTCCAAATCCTGACAACCATCATTCCAGTTTCTTTCTTTATGATTTTGCATACTCTCGGTATCTCATGTAAGTGAAATCATACGATATTTGTCCTTTTGTGTCTGGCTTATTTCATTTAGCATAATGTTTTCAGTTTTCATCCATGTTATTATATGTATCAGTTTCCTTCCTCTTTAAAGATGAATAATATTCCACTGCATGTCTTAACTACACTTAGTTCATCTGTCAATAGACATGTGATTTATTTATATCTTTTGTCTTTTGTGAATAGTACTGCTATTAACATGTGTGTACAATTATCTCTCCAGGACATTGCTTTCGATTTGGGGAGTATATACACAGAAATTACTGGATCATATGGTGATTCTGTTTTTAAGTTTTTGAGGAGCCTCCAAACTGTTTTCCATACTAACTATACTATTTTATATTTGGAGTATGTATACCTTTTTAATATATAATTCATTTACTGGTTTTTGGTTGCGCTCTGCTTTTGTGGCTGTGTGAGGGCTTTCTCTAGTTGCAGAGAACGGGGGCTACTCTTGGTTGTGGTGCACAGGCTTCTCATTGTGGTGGCTTCTCTTGTGAGAGGCAGGGGTTCGAGGTGCTCAGGCTTCAGTCGTTGCTGCATAGCGGCTCATTAGGTGTGGCTCACAGGCTCTAGAGAAAGGGCTCAATAGCTGTGGGGCACAGGCTTTAGTTGCCCTGTGCCATGTGGAATCTTCCCAGACCAGGGATCGATCCCACGACCCCTGCATTGGCAGGCAGACTCCCATCCACTGTACCACCAGGGAAGTCCTGGAGTCTGCAACCTCTTTTTGACATGAAAATGTAAGTCAAGCAGTTCCTCTGTCCTGGAAGAAGATGTTGGAAGTCTCTTTTCCTTTAGTGTTCAGAGCAGGGGTAAGAGGTGGATTAGTGGAGCCTTATTGATGCAAAAAGGTCTATATCTTAGTCCCTTTATCTTCTGTGTTTTATCCACTAGTGTTTTCTGCACCGGACAGAAAGAGGAACACTTCAACATGTCCCATGCTGCTCCATTAAACTCTATGGCTGTAGAACCCCAGAGAGAAACTGTTAAAATTTCCTACCATCCTATGGGCTCTGGTATAAAAATGTTGGCAGGGCACAAAATTAACATCTTTTCTTGATAAAAAAAATAGTGTGACAACATTAAGTTCTATATTAACGGAAGAAATACTTTGGCACTCATTGGAACAGGGCTTTGGGTATAAAAAATGACATGAGGAATAGTGTTGCATTCTGAGTCCTATTTGAAACAACGATGCCACCATTTCATTTGTCTGAATGGAACCTAACATGGTAGAAAAGAGATTAGGAAGATTTTGATTCACTTTTAGGTCCTTCTTTTAAAATTAAGCCATTTTGTCTCTTTTAAATGCGCCCCCTACCCTCCCCACACACCAGAGTCTCAAAAAAAGATTTTTCTACATGAGTGATTAGTTTCCTTCTCTATACAGATTTTGGGAGAATTGTCATTTTGTGCCTTATGAAACAAAAGAAAATTTGATTCAGAAGATTAAAAACACATTCTTGCCTGCTCTAATTATAAAGATTAAAAGCATCGGGCCTCATCTAAACAGTGAACTTAGAGGATAAGTATATGTTTGTCCAGATGTTTACCAAGCTCGAGAGAGCAGCTTCATCTGTTCTAAACCCATGCACACGGAGCCTTCCATTCGCCGGGTCCGGATGCCCCCCGCTGCACCTCTGTGCTGTCTGGTTTGTGTGGAAGGACAGTGGCACAACTCCAAGGCGAGGGCTTTGTCGGTGTCAGGAGGCACTAGACTTGAGCTATTTAAGTGGCACAAATAAGAAACATAATATGTGTCTTTTTGTGAGTGTTTATGTTTGTGTTTCATTCTACTCAGATGAATAAAACACTTCTCTTCCACATCTGAGTAAATGAAATGATCAAGCAAGAATGTGCAACGTATGTGTTCAAAAGTCAAGGAAATGGCTATATTTAGGATGCTATTCACTGTAATAACACTAAAAATACTTTTTAATTGGCCCAGTTACTTCCTGATCATTGAGATCTCCTATATTGTTTTTTTTAATTATCCAGATCCTCGTAATGGTTAATATTATGCGTCTACTTGGAGATGTTTTGGGGTGAGATTAACATCTAAATCGGTGAACTTTGCATGGAGCAGGTTGTCCTTCATGTTATGGGTGGGCCTCACTCACTCAGTAGAAGGCCTGAGTGGAACGAAAATATTGATGTCGCTGGGCAAGGGGGAATTCTCTGGAAGACTGCCTTTGGACTTCATCAGCACCATCTTGGGAATGCAGTCTGCCAGCCTACGCTGCAGATTTTGGGCTTGCCAGCCTCCATAATCGTGGAACCAATTTTTTTTTTTTTTTNGAGATGTGTATAAGAGACAGAGGGGGAATTCTCTGGAAGACTGCCTTTGGACTTCATCAGCACCATCTTGGGAATGCAGTCTGCCAGCCTACGCTGCAGATTTTGGGCTTGCCAGCCTCCATAATCGTGGAACCAATTTTTTTTTTTTTTTTAACACATAAACCTCTCTCGCTCTTTCTCTCTCCCTCTCCTACTGGTTCTGTTTCTACAGACAGCCCTGACTAATATGCTTCCTTTCCTATATTTACATTTCCCTTCTGTCCCTGAATTTCTACATTTTGTAAAGTGAACTCAGATCAATATTTTATGCTTTTTCTTCTTTTAGTGGTAAACTAAGATGACTTGTTCTGTATAATAAACAAATAGATGTAAGAATATATAGGGATAAGTAGATGAGAATGTATCAGGTAGGGTAGCAAGAAATAGAATTATACCCCCAAAGAATTTAACCAAAAAATGATTATTTACAGAAGTATAGACACAGATAAGGGAACTATAACTAGGAATAGTGAAACCCTCAGGGAACCAACATTAGCGGGAAGGTTACCACCCAACAGCCTGAAGGGACAAAGACCATGTTTCCAGAGCCCATGAGTCTTGGAGGGGCTGCCTGGCAGCGGCTGCTGTATGAGGAGGAGGTGGCCACAGTCAGACTATGACTGAAGCAAGGAGCAGAGGAAGAAATACCCTGATCTTTCTCCCATCCTTTCTCTGATCTCCTGCCACTGCCTCCTGTTGTCTGAACCCAACCAGATGTCAATGGCCAGGAACTGGGAGATGCAGTCTAGAGAGCCCAGCCTCCTGGGACACATGACAGTATAGAGGGGATAGATCTGGGGAGACAAATGAGATAGCTTGCAGATCTTCAAAATAGCCCAAAAGAATTTGCTAAGGACTGAAGAATAATCACCCTTCACCTCCCAGCTTTGATGACTGAAGAAAGCCTTTCCCAGCTCTATGCAGGAGCTTTTTCTTTCTGGAAACTTGCTCTTTTCTAGAGGGATCAGTATGATTCTACTCACTGGATGTAACAGGAAAATTTATAAACCATGGAAAGAACTTTCCAGAACAGCTGTGAGTGATAAGACTGGACGGAATCAGCAAGAGGCCTATTTGCAGAGCATGAGACAGGAGCCTGAGGAGCTCAGAAGTTGAGCCTGATTCTGAGGCTTCAAGTATTTAATTGAAAACAGAGCAGGCAGTCAGTGAACACAAATGAGTGCAAAGGAAAGAAATTCTGATTATTTACAAAGATGCCTTGATGTTCTAAATCCCAATGTTCATCCATTCCTTTGGGTAAAAGCAACTTATTTTAAAAAGCAGACACTTTGTGTAAGTTGCAGGAGGGTGGGTGGTACAGTTGTGTGGCCAACTCTGTCTTAGGAATTAACTTTTGAGATTATTTGCCATAAAAGAGGAGGTCAGAATTGATGACAGTACATTTTGTATTCTTCACAGAATATTCTCCCAAGGTCAGCATGAGATTACAAAGGCTCCAATCAGCTGGTGAGACCCTTTTGGCCTTATTTGCTTCTCAGTGTGGGACTTCATATATAAAGCAGAGAGAAAGTAGCTGAAGAAATAATTGCTGAATGTATCTGTTCAGTCCCTATGGTTATCACCAATCACATGTCTTAGTCTGCTCAGGCTGTTATAACAAAATGCTATAGATCAGGTGATGAGATGATTAGATAGCAAAATTGAGTTTAGCTAGCGAAGTTGAGGTAAGACTGCTGATTCCATCCAATCTTATCACCCACAGCTATTCCATCACTGACTCAACAGACCTGAGTTTGAGCAAACTCCAGGAGACAGTGAAGGACAGGGAAGTCTGGCATGCTTCAGTCCATGGTGTCACAGAGAGTCAGACACCACTAAGCTACTGAACAGTGAACAGCAAATAGATCAGGTGGCTTAGACAACAGACATTGGTTTCTCAGGATTCTGGAGGCCAGAAAGTCCAAAATCCAGGTGCCAGTCAATTTAGTTCCTGGTGAGGACCCACTTCCTGGTTTGCAGCTGGCTGCCTTCTCTCCGTGTCCTCATATGGTAAGAGGTCTGATGTCTCTTTCTCTTCTTACAATGACACTAATCCCATCATGAAAGCCACAGCCTCGTGACATCATCTTGCCCTAATTACCTCCTAAAGGCTTGCTCTGCAAACACCATCATGGTGGGAGTTAGGACTTCAACATATAAATTTTGGGGGGGACACAAACATTTGGTCCTTGATGAGATGGTACAAGTCACACACTGTGAAGATGTTTGCAAAATTACTGCTAGGAGTATTGCTAAAATGTTAGCCTTTTCCCTTCAGCTTGACTTTGATCCATTATTCTAGTGTTTTAAATCATTGGTTTTACACATACAGAGATTAAATATATTGCATCTTACTTCACTGGCAAAGTAAGTATGTGGTCCTCCAGCTCAGTGACAGATGGCCAAAGTTTACAAAACCACTAAGAAAACATACTCAATGCATTAAAACAAAGTTCACTGTGAACACTGAACTGTTTCTTTTATATTTTGATCCGTAAGGTAACAGCTCTATAATCTGGAAAAAAGAAAACACTGAACATCATTTAAAAAGAACCAACACCCTCTTTAGCTGTTCAGAGCAGTTTCTGGTTTTGGATTAAAAGGCACTAAGTAAAGTACTTCTAACGGAACAGTTACATGAGGCAACCTTGAAGAGAAAATTGCTGACATGAGTGGTATTCCACTGTATTCAGTGTGATAAAAATGGAATTATCTTCCTTATAATACTTTGTGAATAAAAATTTGCTAGGCAACATGACAGTAATGAAAAATCTGGAAAAGAATTAAGAAATAATTACTGTTTACATGAAAGCTATTCAATTATTTATGCAAGAAAATCTCTCAACTTCACTATGATGTCATTCTCCAAAGTGAAAATATATACTTGAATGTCTCTTGTCGGTCTATAACTCTATCCTTATATCTACATCTCTCTCCCTTATAGATGTTATTCTCCCAGTTAATCAGAATGTCTCAGGATTTGTAGAATTAAGAAATCTAGGGGGAGGGACTTCCCTGGCAGTCTAGTGGTTAAGATTGGTCCCTCTTCCAGTGCATGGCGGACAGGTTTGATCCCTGGTTGGGGAACTCAGAGACCACATGCCATGTGGTGTGGCCAAAATTTTTTTTTAAAAGAAAAGAAATCTAGGAAGAAAATACCTTCCTGACATCACAATCAATTCATTTGTTTATTTACATGTCATTGAACAAAGTAAACTTTTGAGAGATTAAAACTATTATTCTCTGTGTCTGCAGTAGGGTGGTCAGAAGCTCTAGGCGGAGAACACAGGTATGTCTGGGATTCCCTTTGTACACCATCTGACCCACTGCCATGCCTTCATCATGATAGTGAAGGTGAAGAACAAGGGCACCACGTGAAGTCCGGAATCATGGTTCAGAGGCAAAGGAGTGGCTCTATAGCAGGACCTGAGGGTCCATGTGAAAGAGATGAAACAAGCAACATTTCTGGTAGACACTTCAGTCCTTGATGGAAGACTGTGTTTCCAGAAATTGAATTGAAACCTCTACTTGGGGAATTTAAAGTGAAGAATGGATCACATTGCCTGTGAATTTTTTTTAACGTGGTAATGACTCTTAGTACCTGGAATAAGGAAATAAGAGGTTACCATGAGGTAACACAAGAATGGAGAATCAGGAAGACTAAAACAATGAAACAGACAGACTGACATCAGGCCACAGGGTATATATTCTTTCTTAAAAGTTCAAAGATGCTACAATTTCTGTGGCATATACAACCCTCCTAATAATCCCTAAGAGGGCTTCCCAGGTACTCAGTGGTAAAGAATCTGTCTGCCAAGCAGGGAACCCAATTTTCAGTCATTTGAATGTATCCTAAGGCAATTATGCTAGTTAGATCATATGAGATGATTTCATATGAGAAACACACATTTGAATTAAATACAGTGATGATAATAATGATATGCATTGAATGCTTAACATATGCCAGACTTTTCTAACTGCTTTACTTCTAGCAACTAATTTCATCAAGGAGAGAGAACAAGCATCACAAAAATATAAATTTTATTGTTGGCAAAGTAATTCACTTAAAAAATATATCTGCTAAATAAAATAAGGTGAAAATAAAACACTGTAGTCCCATGGATCACTGGTGACACAAAGAGGTATAATATTTATAATGTCTACCTTGGACAGGGATTAACATCTGGAATATACAGAGAAACTTCTGCATATCTACAACAAAATAATCCAATAGAAAAATGGGCAAAATGTGGAAGAGGATGTTTACAGAAGAGGAAACTCTGCGAGGTAAAAACAGGTGGACAGATGCTCTAACATTATTAATAAAGGAAATGAAAATAAAATAATGAGATATCACATTGTGCCCATTAACTAGGCAGTAATCAGAGAGATGGATGTTGCCTACTGTTGTGAGGATTGTGAGATTAGGAGTATCCTGGCCTTCTGGTGAAAGAGTAGACTGGGCAGCCATCTGTGAGGCAGTGACACCACTCAGCCCAGCTGAGTGTATGTCTAAGCCTGTTGAGGCAGGAGGCAATCTGATGTCCTTTATCAGAAGCAGATGGATAAAATGTGAGGGTGAACCCCCCTGGAGGACCATACTACAGCTAGAAGGAACAGACTCGATTTTCATATAGGAGCATGGGGGTAGATCTTAAAGTTATAGCACTGAGTGAACAAAGTAAGAAACAGATGAGATATATAACATAATTATATTTCTATAAATAAAAGATACATCCTAAACTATTTAACACTTAGGAAAAACATACTGAAAAATCTTCCTGATATTACATTTGGCAATAATTGTTTGGCTATGACATCAAAAGCACAGGCCATGAAAGAAAAAAATTGATAACTTGGACTTCATAAAGTTATAAACTTTTGTATGCCAAAGGACACTATCAAGAGAGTAAAAAGGCAACCCATGGAATGGGAGAAAATATTTGCAAATCATATATATCTGATAAGGTGTTAGTACCTGGGATATGAAAAAACTCCTACAACTCAACAACCAAAAAACAAACAACCTAATTTAAAAATGGGCAAAGAAATTGGATAGACACAATGCCAAAGAAAATATGCAAATAGCCAATAATCATATTTAAAAATCCTTCACATCACTAGTCATTAGGGAAGTGCATGTTCAAACCATGGTAATAAATCACTTCACACCTATTAGGAGGGCTATTATTAAAAGAAAAACAAACCAGAAAATAGCGAGTAGTGAGGAAGATGTGGAGAAACTGGAAACCTATGTATCACTGGTGGGGATGTAAAGTGGTAGATCCATTGTGAAGAAAGAGTATGGTGGTTCTTCAGAAAATTAAACGAAGGATTGCCATTCGATCCAGCAATTACCCTTCTGGGTATATACCACAAAGAAGTGAAAGCAGGAACCTGATTAGATATTTGTATACCTATATTCATAGCAGCGTTATTCACAATAGCCAATCAGTGGAAACAATCCAAGTGTCCATCAACAGATGAATGAATGAACAGGGTGTGGTACAGACATACAATAAAATATTATTTAGCCTTAAAAAGGAAGGAAACTCTGATTCATGCTACAATGTGGATGCACCTCAAAGATGTTACCTTAAGTGAAATGTTAGTCACGAAAGAACAAATGTTGTCTGATACCACCTCACCCATATGAGGGACCTGGAGTAATCAAATTCATAAAGAGAGAAAGCAGTATGATGGTTGTCAGGGTGTGGAGGGAGGGGAAATGGGGAGTTATTATTTAATGAATGGAGAGTTTCAGTTTGGTTTGATGGAAACATTATGGAGATGGATAGCTGTGATATACATCACAAGTATCAGTTCAGTTCAGTCGCTCAGTCGTGTCCAACTCTTTGCGACCCCATGAATCGCAGCATGCCAGGCCTCCCTGTTCATTACCATCTCTTGGAGTTCANTCTCACATCCACACATGACCACAGGAAAAACCATAGCCTTGACTAGACGGACCTTAGTTGGCAAAGTAACAAGTATATGTATCACATATACTCTACATTATATTCCAAATGCATTTGCTGCAACTGAACTATACACTTAAAGTGGTTAAAATGGTAAATTTTATTTTATGTATATTTTATCACAATTTGAAAAGTTAAAGATAAATTTAAAAAGACAGAAAGATTCTGCACTTCCAATTCAAGGGACACAGGTTCAATCCCTCGTCAGGGAATATCCCACATGACATGTGATGTGGCCAAAAAGTAAAAAAAAAAAAAAAAAGACAAAAAAATATGTAGTTTTGATAGTTTCAGAGAACAGTTTCAGGGAAGTGTTTCAGAGAAGTTTCAGAGAAGAGTGCAGCAAATTTTTTTAAGAAGATAGGAGTTTATGTCTTACTGATGTGAAGGAGTCAAAACATGTAATAATTCAGTGGTTGATGTTACACAGATTTTAAAATTAATGAGTTAATTAGTTCAAGAATAATTTTTAAGAGAAAATATATATTCACAGAAAAGAGCAAATACCTCTTTCAAGGTATTTGTAAAACACACTAGGATGTTTGATGTGGGGAGGGGAAATGGGTTGGTTACAAGGATAAAAGGGAATAAACAAATGAACGGAAAAGGAGACTGGAAACATACTTGTAATCTCTCAATTCAGTTTAATAAATACTTATTAAGGCTCTGCTTTTTCCAGTAACTTTATTTGCTCTTTCTGATGGTATCCAAGGCTAAATATGATTTATGAACATGGGGTAATGAGACTGTTTATTAATTTTAGTCAGAGAATTTCATGTGCCACAAGAATAGAGATAAAAATAAAAATTTATTACTGCAGGAAAGTTCCTTCTGAGATCCCTTATCTTTTTTATATGGAAAGATAAACTGACATATAATAAATGAGATTCTATCTTCAATGTAGCTTTTATCTCAAGCAATGATATTAAACCATTAAAAGCTAAGAAATATAATTAAAAATAAGCCATAACATAAAAAATATGATAGATTTGGGGAAGATAAAATGTTATTTGGATTATTTGTGTATCAGTCTTTTATAAAAATAAAGCCTTAGAAGTACATTTATCTATTTCTAAGGCCAATTACTAAAAATTCAACATGCCTTAATAAAATTCATTCTTAATAATTCTCAACCACTCATTAAGTCAGAAAATATTTATTAAATTCCTACCATGTGCCAGACACTGGGGCTCAATTACCATTCTACACTATAACTTTCAAATTTATATCTCTATCCCAGGTTTCTCTGAATTCCAAACCCATAGCATAAACTTCTTTATATGACTTGACTCTATCAAACAAACTTTAAACCCAACATATCCCCCCCCCCGCAAAAAATCTCTTGTTATTCAGCCCCAAGAAATGTTCTTTCAGTTATTTTTCTCTAGAAGAATAGTTCCACAATCCATCTCATTGGCACAAGCCAGAATCTTGGTGATTCTGGAATCATGATAAGTGATTATCCTGATCACTCTCTCTGTCATTTGTCTTATTCAGTCAATTACCACATCATATTGATTTTTTTTTAAGTATTTCCCCAATGTATTCACTTTCCTCCACCTTCAGTTGCCATCACAGTCCAAGCTACGTTACTATCTCTGATTTCTTGATGGGGCTCTATGCCAAAAATATACCCAGCCTTCCAAATCATTCTCTACACTGAAACCAAATCTAGTCACATCATTTCCTATCCCTCATCCCCTCCTAAAAATCAATGTCTCTTAAGTTGGAGAAAGCAGTGTTTAAGGTGGCCAGTGATGCATTCATAGCGTGCTTCCACCTTCTCTTTGTCCTCTCATCCTACTCTCTCCTTCATTCTCTTTGCCCTTCCACAATGGCCTTCCAGTTCAGTCCCTCATATGCACCATGCTCCCTCCTTCCATAGGATCTTTGGACATGATCTTCTCATAGATTGGAATATTCTTCCACTTCTTCTTTCTCCCCTTTTCCTTTTTCTTGTATATTTCATCCACTCACTCACAAATGCTTATTGAAAACCTACTGCTTGCAGGCACTAATTCAGGTGCACCTGGCTCAGTGATAAAATAAACTCCCCACCCTCTTGAAGGTCTCATTTTAGTGAGTTGAATTTAAGACTCTGGTGTATTAACTCTGACTGAGCTCAACGTTCCTTCTTCAGAGAAGTCTGATCAAAGTCTGAACAAAGAGATCAGGTCTCTTTGTTACAAGTTCTCAAAACCCCATGTATTCCTTGCTAGTACTAAGTCAACTCAAGATGCATTAAAGACTTAAAAGTAAGACCTGAATCCATTAAAAGTTCTAGAACAAGACATAGGCTCCTTGACATCAGTTTTGGCAATTATTTTTTAGAGTTCAAAGCAAAAGCAAAAGTAAAAAAGTGGGACCGCCTGAAACTACAAAAGCTTTTGTTTAGTCAAGGAAACCATCAACCAAATAAAAAGGCAACATACTGAATGGGGTAAAATACTTGCAAATTATATATTTGATACAGGAGTTAATATCTAAGAGATCAGGACTCTTTGTTACAAGTTCTCAAAACCCCATGTACTCCTTGCTAATACTTAGGCACAGACGATGGAAGGGTAACTTCCCTGGAGAGTTATGGGGTCCAGAGCTCCATGGAGAGGCAGATGTGTGTGGTGGTCATGCCTGGGGAGATCTCCCTAATGGTCTCAATTTCTCTGTGAGTCATGATCTAGACCTGCTCTGTCTGGGACAGTAGCTGCTCGCCACATGGGACTATGGAGCCCTTTGAATGTGGCCAGTCTGAAGAGATGGGTTATAGGTGCAAGACATATATCAGATTTTGAAGATTTTTTTTAAAATATAAATTTATTTATTTTAGGGTTTTGCCATACATCAACATGAAGATTTTTAATTATAAAAAGTAATGTGATATATCTTATAAAATTGCTGTGAACACAGCATCAGTGAATACTGAACCATTGCTTCTAGGGGAAATATAGGGTTGGGTTCCTGAGAATCTCTGGTTATGACATTTTGACCAATTGATCAAAACATAATCTTGATTTATGTGTGTTCCTATGTAAAGACACCTTATTTAATATCTCTTATCTCATTAACATTAAACTCATTGCCAACAGCACTGTAACTCATGACGAATGAAGCTTATCTAACACACGTATTTTTTCCATAAGCACATCACAGTCTTCTTATGTTCAGGAACAGTTGACAGCACTTCAAATTATGCTTCAGTTCAGTTCAGTTCAGTTGCTCAGTCATGTCCTACTCTTTGCCACCCCATGAATCGCAGCACGCCAGGCCTTGCTTAGGAGTCAGTTTAGACAAGAGACTCACCAACAAAAAAAACCCCACAAATATATAAAATGTGGCACTAAGTAGACTGCAAAAAAGACACTGTTTATATAGGATGAGAGCTGAAACAGAAGGCAGAGCATTGCCTTGTTTGACCTCAGCTGGCATGTGAGTCAGGTGATTCAAATTTTTTACCACTCTTTACATGCACACAAATTGAGGTTAAAACAAATTTTAGTGAGTAGGCAAATTTACAAAAACAGAATCAGTGATCCACCAAAAATGTTCAAATTAATAAATGATTCACTAAAGTGACAGGATACAAAATCAATATACAGAAATTTGTTGCATTTCTGTACACTAATAACAAACTATCAGAAAGATAAGAAAACTAAAGTTGGACATGACAGCAATTGAACAACTATCCATTTATAATTGTATCAAAAGAATAAAATACCTAGAAATAAATGTAATCAAGGAGCTGGAAGACCCCCTACACTAAAAACTATAAAACACTGATGAAAAAATTGAAGAAGATACATATAAATGGAAAGATATTTCATGCTTATGGTTTGGAAGAATTAATATTGTTAAATATTCATGCTACCAAAGCAATCTATAGGTTGAGTATGATCTCTGTCAAAATTCCAATGGCATTTTTAACAGAAGTAAAATTGATGCTTTCGAACTGTGGTGCTGGAGAAGGTTCTTGAGAGTCCCTTGGAGAGCAAGATCAAACCAGTCAATCCTAAAGGAAATCAACTCTGAATATGCATTGGAAGGACAGATGCTAAAGCTGAAGATGTGAAGAGCTGACTCATTGGAAAAGACCCTGATGTTGGGAAAGATTGAAGCCAGGAGGAGAAGGGGGCGACAGAGGATGAGATGGTTGGATGGCATCACCGACTCAATGGACATGAGTTTGAGCAAACTCTGGGAGATAGTGAAGGACAGGGAAGCCTGGCGTGCTGCAGTCCATGGGATCACAAAGAGTCAGACATGACTTAGCAACTGAACAACAAGAACAAACAGTCCTAAAATTCAGAGAAAACCACAAAACCCCCAAATAACCAAAGCAATTTTGAGAAAGAAGAATAAAGCTGGAGGCATCATACACCCTAACTTCAAGTGATATTCCAAAACTATCATAATCAAAATAGTATGATATTGTCATAAAAACAGACACATAGATCAATGGAACAGAATAGAGAGCTCAGAAATAAACCAACACGTATGTAGTCATTTCATTTATAACAAAAGAACCAAGAGTATATAATGGGGAAAGGGCAACCTCCAACAAATTGTGTTGAGAAAATGGAACACTCTTTGCAAAAGAATGAAACTGGACCACTATGTAACACCATAGACAAAAGTCACCTAAAAATGTATTAAAGACTTGAAAGTAAGACCTGAAACCTTTAAAAGATCTAGAACAAAACATAAGCTCCTTGACATCAGTCTTGGCAATAATTTTTTTGGATTTCAAAGCAAAAACAAAGTCAAAAAAGCAAAAATAAATGGGACCACCTCAAACTAAAAAAGCTTTTGAAAAGAACCTGCGTCCACCAATGAGTAGACAAGGAAAATGTGATAAATATACATATCAGTTAAGTTCAGTTCAGTCTCTCAGTGGTATCCAACTCTTTGCAACCCCATGGACTGCAGCATGCCAGGCTTCCCTGTTCATCACCGACTCCTGGAGACTGCTCAAACTCATGTCCATTGAGTCGGTGATGCCATCCAACCATCTCATCCTCTGTTGTCCCCTTCTTCTCCTGGCTTCAATCTTTCCCAGCGTCAGGGTCTTTTCCAATGAGTCAGTTCTTCACATTAGGTGGCCAAAGAATTGGCATTTTAGCTTCAGCATCAGTCCTTTGAATGAATATTCACGACTGATTGCCTTTAGGATGGACTGGTTGGATCTCCTTGCAGTCCAAGGGACTCTCAAGAGTCTTCTCCAACACCAAAGTTCAAAAGCATCGGCACTCGGCTTCGTTTATAGTACAGTTCTCACATCCATCTTGAATACTGGAAAAACCATAGTTTTAACTAGATGGACCTTTGTCAGCAAAGTAATGTCTCTGCTTTTTAATATACTGTCTAGGTTGGTCCTTAGCTTGTCTTCCAAGGAACAAGCATGTTTTAATTTCATGGCTGCAGTCACCATCTGCAGTGATTTGGGAGCCCAAAAATATAAAGTCTGACACTGTTTCCATTGTTTCCCCATCTATTTGCCATGAAGTGATGGGACCAGATGCCATGATCTTACTTTTCCGAATGTTGAGCTTTAAGCCAACTTTTTCACTTTCTTCTTTCACTTTCATCAAGAGGCTCTTTAGTTCTTCTTTGCTTTCTGCCATAAGGGTGGTGTCATCTGCATATCTGAGGTTATTGATATTTCTCCTGGAAATCTTGATTCCAGCCTTTGCTTCATCCACCCTGGCATTTCACATGATGTACTCTGCATAGAAATTAAATAAGCAGGATAACAATATACAGCCTCGATGTACTCCTTTCCCAATTTGGAACCAGTCTGTTGTCCATGTCTGGTTCTCAGTGTTGCTTCTTGAGCTGCATACAGATTTCTTAGGAGGCAGGTCAGGTGGTCTGGTATTCCCATCTCTCAGAAATTTTCAGTTTGTTGTGATCCACATAGTCAAAGGCTTTGGTGTAGTCAATAAAGCAGAAATAGATGTTTTTCTGGAACTCTCTTGATTTTTTGATAACCCACCAGATGTTGGCAACTTGATCTCTGGTTCCTCTGCCTTTTCTAAATCCAGCTTGAACATCTGGAAGTTCTCAGTTCACATATTGTTGAAACGTGGTTTAGAGAATTTTCAGCAATACTTTGCTAGTGTGTGAGATGAGTGCAGTTGTGCAGTAGTTTGAGAATTCTTTGGCATTGCCTTTCTTTGGGATCAGAATGAAAACTGACCTTTGTCAGTCCTGTGGCCACTGCTGAGTTTTCCAAATTTGCTGTATATTGAATGCAGCACTTTCACAGCATCATCTTTTAGGATTTTAAATAGCTCAACTGGAATTCCATCACCTCCACTAGCTTTGTTCGTAGTGATGTTTCCTAAGGCCTACTTGACTTTACATTCCAGGATGTTTGGCTCTAGGTGAGTGATAACTCCATCATGGTTATCTGGGTCATGAAGATCTTTTTTGTATAGTTCTTCTGTGTATTCTTGACACCTTGTCTTAATATCTTCTGCTTCTGTTAGGTCCATACCATTTCTGTCTTTTATTGTGCCCATCTTTGCATGAAATGTTCCCTTCGTATCTCTAACTTTCTTGAAGTGATCTCGTTTTCNCTTCTGTGTATTCTTGACACCTTGTCTTAATATCTTCTGCTTCTGTTAGGTCCATACCATTTCTGTCTTTTATTGTGCCCATCTTTGCATGAAATGTTCCCTTCGTATCTCTAACTTTCTTGAAGTGATCTCGTTTTCCCCATTCTGTTGTTTTCCTCTATTTCTTTGCAATGATCACTGAGGAAGGCTTTCTTATCTCTCCTTGCTATTCTTTGGAACTCTGCATTCAAATGGGTATATCTTTCCTTTTCTCCTTTGCCTTTAGCTTGTCTTCTTTTCTCAGCTATTTGTAAGACCTCCTTAGACAGCCATTTTGCATTTCTTTTTCTTGCGGATTATCTTGATCACTGCCTCTTGTAAAATGTCATGAACCTCTGCACATAGTTTTTCAGGCACTCTGTATACCAGATCTAATTCCTTGAATTTATTTGTAACTTCCATTGTATAATTGTAAGGGATTTGATTGAGGTCATACCTGAATCTCTGGGGAAGGAAATGACAACCCACTCCAGTACTCTTGCCTGGAAAATCCCACGGACGGAGGAGCCGGGTAGGCTACAGTCTATGGGGTCGCAAAGAGTTAGACACGACTGAGCGTCTTCACTCATATCTGAATGGTCTAGTGGTTTTCCCTACTTTCTTCAATTTAAGCCTGAATTTAAATATACATATATATGGACTATTATTTAGTCTCAGAAATGAATAAAATCATTCACAACATCTTGGATGGACCTTGAGGGCATTATATTAAGTGAAATAAGTCAGACAGAAGACGATAAATACCATATGATGTCACTTACATCTGAACTCTAAATACAATCAAATCTCCCCAAATACCCAAGCTCACAGATACAGAGAACAGTTTGGTAGTTGCCAGAGGCAGGAGTGGATGGTGGGTGAAATGGTAAAGGGAGTCAAAATACAAACTTCTAGTTATATAATAAATAAGTTGTGAGGTGTAATGTATAGCATGGGGACTACTGTTAATAATACCATATTGCATATTTGAAAACATATGCAAGTCCTAAAAGTAAATCTTAAAAGTTCTCATCACAAAAAAGAATTCTGTAAGTGTGGTGAGAGACATTTTGCAATATATACAAATATTGAATCATTTTGTTATATACTTAAAACTAACATAATGTTGTATGTTAATTGTACCTCAAAGAAAATATTTGAAAAACAGAATCAGTGGATAATAAGGGTCCGTTATACTGGATATATTGGACTAAACAAAATACATTATTAAAACTAATTTCACCTGTTTCTTTGTACTTTTTAATTTGGCTGCTAGGAAACTTGAAGTTATACAAGTAGCTCACGTTACATTTCTAATCCGACTCACTGTGCTAGATCATCTTTTAAGAGAGGGCATCAGAAAAGGGACTTGAGCACCCTCTTTGAAATTTTCTAAGGCCCCTCGAGTGTCTGCAAATAGCCAGATACACACAAAAGGCTACAAACAAGGTCAACAGAAAGCTTAGAGTTCTGGCTGAATTTACAGAGCCTGACAAGAGTTATAGCATAAAGTCAGAGAAAAAGTATTTTTCTTATCCTACAAACTATCCTCTTCTTAACAGAAGCAGAAGATATTAAGAAGAGGTGGCAAGAATACACGGAAGAACTGTACAAAAAAGATCTTCACGACGCAGATAATCATGATGATGTGATCACTCATCTAGAGCCAGACATCTTGGAATGTGAAGTCAAGTGGGCCTTAGAAAGCATCACTACAAACAAAGCTAGTGGAGGTGATAGAATTCCAGTTGAGCTGTTTCAAATCCTGAAAGATGATGCTGTGAAAGTGCTGCACTCAATATGCCAGCAAATTTGGAAAACTCAGCAGTGGCCACAGGACTGGAAAAGGTCAGTTTTCATTCCAATTCCAAAGAAAGGCAATGCCAAAGAATGCTCAAACTACCGCACAATTGCANNGTATTCCAAGGCCAAATTTGCCTGTTACTCCAGGTGTTTCTTGACTTCCTACTTTTGCATTCCAGTCCCCTATAATGAAAAGGACATCTTTTTGGGGTGTTAGTTGTAGAAGGTTTTGTAGATCTTCATAGAACTGTTCCTTCAGCTTCTTCAGCATTACTGGTTGGGGCATAGGCTTGTATTACCGTGATATTGAATGGTTTGCCTTGGAAATGAACAGAGATCATTCTGTCGTTTTTGAGATTGCATCCAAGTACTGCATTTCGGACTCTTTTGTTGACCATGATGGCTACTCCATTTCTTCTGAGGGATTCTTGCCCACAGTAGTAGATATAATGGTCATCTGAGTAAAATTCACCCATTCCAGTCCATTTTAGTTCCCTGATTCCTAAAATGTCAGTGTTCACCCTTGCCATCTCCTGTTTGACCTCTTCCAATTTGCCTTGATTCATGGACCTGACATTCAGGTTTCTATGCAATATTGTTCAGTACAGCATCGGACTTCACTTCCATCACCAGTCACATCCACAGCTGGGCATTGTTTTTGCTATGGCTCCATCTCTTCTTTCTTTTTGGAGTTATTTCTCCACTCTTTTCTGGTAGCAATTTTGGCACCTGCTGACCTGGGGTGACATCTTTCATTGTCATATCTTTTTGCCTCCTCAAACTGTTCATGGGTTCTCAAGGCAAAAATACTGAAGTGGTTTGCCATTACCTTCTCCAGTGGACCACATTTTGTCAGAACTCTCCACCATGACGCTTCCATCTCGGGTGGCCCTACACTGCATGGCTCATAGTTTCACTGAGTTAGACAAGGCAGTGATCCATGGGATCAATTTGATTAGTTTTCCGTGATTGTGGTTTTCATTCTGTCTGCCCTCTGAAGAATAAGGATAAGATGCTTATGGAAGCATCCTGATGGGAGAGATTGACTGTGGGGGAAACTGGGTCTTGTTCTGATGGACAGGGCCATACTCAGTAAATCTATAATCCAATTTTCTGTTGATGGGTGGGGCTATGTTTTCTCTTAGGTCAGCAACTTCTCTAGACATAAATATGCTGCATCCCAATATTTAGTGTATAAAGAAGGTAAACTAGGAAGCAGATAGAGCTTGGATGTTTGTTTATTTGAAAGTAATTGACATTCAATTTCAATAAACATGTAGTCACTGAGTTCCCACTCCACAGGCACTGGTGTAAAGGAAGTGAAAAAAGGTAAGAACAGACTGTCTTAAAAAAGTTCAAGTCTAGTTTGGGATACAACATTCAAACTTAAGAAAAATTAAATAATATAGGAGTTTAATAGTAGCATGAAATATTTTACAGGAAATCACATGCTAATCTATGATGCAGATAACAGTGAGTCATAATATAATCATTACTAGAAAGAACGTTTGGAATCATATCACCCAAATTTCTCATTTGTGTCTCTAAGCTGGTACACACAACATGTTTGGTAGTTGTTGGTCTGTCTGCCTCTTCTGTTATCTATGACTCACCCATCCTCTCTCAGGCCCTTGGGGTTAAGGGCTTCACCTGGGCTATTGACACAGGTTAAGTCTTCTTCATAAGGGGAAAAATTCATTTGAGCACTCAGTAAAGTTTGTTGTAATGAAATTGAATATGTCAGGTACATCTTCTTACTCCACAGTGCATTCCAATGACATGTGATCAGTGAATGAAGATGGGCCAAAGAAGACAGGAGCTCTGGGAAAGAGGGAAGAGCATGAGCTGTCACATTCAAAACACCATCCATCATGTGTCAATTGCATTTTACTGGGGAAATTAGTGAATTCTTGTGGATCTTTCTAGTCACTGTATAAATCTAGCTGGTATATATTTCTAGCCTTATTCCTAGTAGTAGTGTTAGTTGCTTATTTGTGTCCACCTCTTTGTGACCCAATGGACTGTAGCCCACCAGGTTCCTCTGTCCATGGGATTCTCCAGGCAAGAATACTGGAGTGGGTTGCCATTTTCTTCTCCAGGGGATCTTCCTGACACAAGGCCGAACCCAGGCCTCCTGCATTGATAGATTCATTTAAAAACCCATCTTTCTTTTATCTTTTATTTCGTATTTCATTGTTTATCAATTCAGTTTATATCATCAGAACAATTTTTTGAAACTTTGAAGATTTTTAAAAAATTCATTGATTTATTTGTCTGCATCGAGTCTCAATTGTGGCATGTGGGTGCTTTGTTGCAGCATTTGGGATCTTTTGTTGTGGCACACAGGCTTAGATGCCCTGTGGCACCTGAAATCCTATTTTTTCTGATTAAGGAACTGCTTTCCCAGTCCTCAGAGAACACATGGAGCAGTGTAAGGGATGCTCTTTGCTGGATGAATATGGGAAGGGCCCAGCCTGGCCCTCCCATTGGAGAGGGAGGAGAAGTCTACTGCGGTCTATCATCTGAGCTTTCTAGCGGGTGTTTTGCAGCTAGAGTGGGAGGTTAGGTGACGGAGAAGGTTCTACTCCTTGACGTTGGAATATATGAGCAAGGGCTATAGCTGACAATGTGATCAAGAATGGTGTGACCTAGTAACTGCTGTAGCCAAAGGATCAGGGAGGGTCTGTTCAATACAATGCTCTGCTTAATTTTCCTCGGTGGTCCGTTCAGAAGAGGAATAGTACGTTAAGCTTCTTGAGAAATTTCTCATTTTTACAAGGTTCTGGAAAATAATTTAAGAAGCCATTAGAGGCATCCCCCCCCCCTCCCCCCGCCTTAGGGCTGACTTGAACCTAGGGTAGATGCCCTCAGGGAGACATGGTGGGTCCTGAAGCTGCTTTAAAGAGCTGAGGGTGGGGCTATTCAAAGCCAGCAGGGGAATAGCCCACACACCCACCTGCCCCCACACGAACACTGCTGACAGCACTGGCTTGAATTAGATTGATGTTCAGTGGTCCCCGTGGTGCCTTAACATTTCTCTGCAACCATTGCCCCCACGTCTCACAAGAAGGCTCTCATGTCCCAGAGAGACAAACCCAGGTTCAGAAGGAAGCCAGGTGTGTAGTTTTATCAACCATTCACAGCAGTGCATTTTTAGCTTATTAACATGCTATCTACTTAGTCCCAATAGGACTTTCTTTAATGTAATCACACACCCCACTCAGTAACCATTATCTTCATGTTGTATGTATCACCTCACAACTAGTGGCTATCTGTAGTCTGGTGGAACAGCTTTTAAAGTCCTGGGGGCTACAGGGAAAATGCAGAAACCAATGTTCCTAAGGAAGCGATGAGGGTCAAGGAGGCTCCTGCCTGACCTCTGCTGTCACGTTGCTTGTCTGGGTTCCTTTCCATTTCTCCCCTGGAGTGTCTCCTTTCACATTTTGCAGTTATGATTTGAGACATGTTCATTCTTTGAAACTCAACTTCTGCTTTTTGGAGAAATGACTAAATGCCTGAATAGAGCAGAGGTGTGGAAGGAAAGGGGGAAGGAACAAAAATAAGAAATGTTTTGAGGAAAAAACCAACCCATTCTATCTGATCACTGCATATCAGAGGCAAGGGAAAAGAAAAATGAAAGCTGACTCCAAGGTTTTAAGCCTGGAGATGAGAGTATCCAATATCATCAGCACCAAGAGAAAGAGAAATGAGCAGGAGGGTTCAATTTGAAAGCAAGATAATTTTCTCATTTTTAAAGATATAGTTTAAAGCAACATGTAGTCATCATGTCCTTATATGATAACATATTGGGAGATAAAAAGAAAAAATAATTAGAGGTAAATTTTTGGTATACATTTTCCTGACTAATATCAATATGTGTGTTTTAAAATATAAATTGTATAATAATTTACCTAAAATTGTATAATCTGCTCTTTTAACACTTAACAATATGTAGTAAACCTTCTAGGTCATTGTATGGCCTACTACAGTGACATTTTGAATAACTACATTAAAGTCCATCACGCATGTAATTTATTGTACCAACCATCTCTTGTTGAATATTAAGGTTGTTTCAGTTTTTTTGGCTACATTCAATTATTTTACAATAGCTATTCTTGTAGCTAAATATTTGTTCATACTCACGATTCTTTCTTTATTCATTTATTTTTCAAATACATATTGAGTGCGGAATCCCATGGGATCAAAAATAAATATGAAACCACCCCAATCCTCAAGATTCACATATCTTAGGGCAGGGAAACAGACAAGTAAATAGACTTAAACTTATGAGGCAAATGTTAGACTCTAATTCTCTGATTCCCTAGAATGTTGTATTGTTTCATATTTAATTTAAAATGTATATCCTTAACACTGGCCAAAATATCATGATGACTTCCTTAGGTTAATTTTTAGAAGTGAAGTTGTGATTCAACATTTCAAAGTTTTCAATCCATCTTGCCCAGTTGCTTGTGGGAAACGCTGCATCAATTTTACCCCTGCTGATGGTACAGCAGAGGTTGCCGAGTCTCCTGTGATGTCCATGCTTCCCTTTGTCTCAGGGTGATAGATCTCCCCAACTTGCAGCTGGCACCCAGCATTCCAGCTGCAGATTAATTTCCTAGCATCCTTGCGACTAGGTATGGCCATAAGATTTGTTCCTGCAAGTGGGATGTGCAGGGAAGGACATGTTTGCAACTCTGGGTCCTTACTTGCTAAATCTGTACTCTGGACATACTTCTGTTGATTCCGTTGTTGACAGCTGAGAAATGGTGATAACAGGAGAACCTGGGAAACATGCTGGGGATGGCAGAGCCAGGACAAACTCTGGGGTGTCTTCTAGATTGTCATGGGAGGGAGAAATAAACTTCCATACCGTTTTTAATGCATGTATTGGGTCGGCCAAAAAGTTGGCTTGGGTTTGCATGACATCTTATAGAGAAATCTGAACGAACTTTTCAGCCAACCCACTGTTTTTGTTGTTGTTACCTCGTGGTTCAGATGGTAAAGAATCTGCCTGCAATGCAGGAGACCTGGGTTTGATCCCTGGGTTGGGAAGATTCCCTAGAGGAGGGCGTGGCAACTCACCGCAGTGTTCTAGCCTGAAGAATCCTCATGGATGGAGAAGCCTGGTGGGCTACAGTCCATGGGTTCTCAGAGTTCTCGACTGAGCGACTAAGCACAATGCAAACAGTGTAGCTAAAGCTGCACCCAGTTCATATAAGCAGCATTTAAGAGAATCTCTCCCCCTAAATCCTCTCCAACACTTTGCAACTTGAGACCAAAACTCTTCTCTCTCAATTTTTATTTGTTTAATGATGGCCCAAATTCTATTCTTTTATTTACATGTTTAATGGTAATAGAATTACTTTGAATTTGTTAATTGGAATTTTAACAAGCTATTCCACGTTTTGCTTCTAATTTAACCCAATTTAACCTAATTTACCCTGGAGAAGGAAATAGCAACCCACTCTAGTATCCTTGCATGGAAAATCCCATGGACAGAGGAACCTAGAAGGCTACAGATCATGGGGTCTCAAAGAGGCAGACATGACTGAGCGAATAACATTTTCACTTTTTCAACCTAATTTAACTCTGGAGTCACTCTTTACTTCTCTTTCTCAAAGTCACTTCTAACCATCAGGAAATGTTTTGTCTCTGCTTTCCAAATAGATCCAGAAATCTGACTCCTTACTTCCACGGCTACCAGCCATCCTCTTCCCAGCCCCGTAACCTCTCCCATCTTTTCCTGAAAGAGCAGGCAAGGCGGGATCCTTTAGAAGCAACACGAGTTCATGTCATGTCTCTGCTCAAACCCTCGTGCTTCCCATCGCACCCAGAACAAGAGCTAGTGTTCTCTGCTGTGGCCTCAACGGCCTCCTTGCTGATCCTGAATGGGTTGGGCACACCCTGAACAAAGCCCTTTGCACTGGCTCTTCCCTCTGTCGTTTATTCTTTGACCAGATATATTCATGGCTCACTCTCACCTCCTCCAGATCTCTGTTGAAATGCTGCCTCCTCAACGAAGCTCATCCTGACCACACTGTTTAAAACTGCAGTCTTGTCAGCCTGGCAGTCCTGTTCTCTTTCCTGTTTATTTCCCTATAGCATGTATCTCCTCCGAATATACTAAATACTAAAAAAAAAAAAAAAAAATTACTTAATAAGCTTGTTGTTTATTTTCTGTCTCCTTTCACTAGAATATACTTGGCATGAGAATAAGGACTTTATTGCTGCTGTTGCTACTGCTAAGTCGCTTCAGTCGTGTCCGACTCTGTGCGACCCCCATAGACGGCAGCCCACTAGGCTCCCCCGTCCCTGGGATTCTCCAGGCAAGAATACTGGAGTGGGTTGTCATTTCCTTCTCCAAATGCGTGAAAGTGAAGTCGCTCAGTCGTCTCCGACTCTTCGCGACCCCATGGACTGCAGTGCACCAGGCTCCTCCATCCATGAGATTTTCCAGGCAAGAGTACTGGAGTAGAGTGCCGTTGCCGCTGTATGTGAGATGCATAGGACAACACCTGGCACATAGTAGGTGTTTTTGTTTCCCATCATTGCTATAACAAATTACCCCAAATTTGGTGGCTTAAAACAACACATTAATTATCTTACAGCTCTAATGTTAACTTGTCAGCAGAGTTGTGTTCCTCCCTCTGGAGGTTTTCAGGAAAATATGTTTCCTTGCTTTTGTCTCTTCGAAAGGCTGCTGACATTCCCTGCCTCATGGCTGTGCTTCATGACAATCCCTGCTTCCATCATTATATCTTCTCTGATGATGTAATGGACATCTTCTATTCTTTTCCTCCCTATTTCCCTTATAAGGACATGTGATTACATTGGGCCCACCTACCTAGACTGGGTGGCTTCAACAACAGAAATGAATTTTCTCACAGGTATGGAGGCTGGAAGTCTGAGATCAGGATACAAGCTGGTTTGGGTTTGGGGGCTTCCCTGGTGGCTCAGTGGTAAAGAATCCACCTGCCAATGCAGGAGATGAGGATGCGATCCCTGGGTGGGGAAGGTCTGCTGGAAGAGGAAATGACAAACCAGTCCAGTATTCTTGCCTGGGAAATCCTATGGACAGAGGAGCCTGGTGGGCTCCAGTCCATGGGGTCGCCAAGAGTTGGACCTGACTGAGCACAGCACTGCAGAGGGATGGATTCAAGTGAGAGAACTCTCCTTCTTGTTGAATGAGTGAATAAATTCCTTGGAATATTAAGTAAGTTTCAGGTTTTGGTCTGGTTGCTGTACATTTACTTTTAGATCAGGCCAGATTGACCTCACCTCTGGCATTCTAGTGGTTTTTTTGCAGAGGATCTTGGTGTTGGAAGCTTACCACCCCCATTTTGATGACACAGCCCCAGGTCAGTTCCCCTGAACTCTTGCTTCAGCTCTCCTCCCTCGGAGGTTCAGTCAGCTCGTTGGAGAGTACAAACTGGTAACAGCTCCCATTTCATTCCTGTTTCTCCTTTCCAGGTTTCTCAAGCCTCAGAACGCGCTGTAGCCTGTGCCACAGTATTGCCCTCTCAGCACTTAACGGTTCATCTCCTCTGACACCATTCCCAGGTCACACTTCCTACAAGGGTGCTGGGGGTCTTTCCCTTCCTCCCGTCATAAGGAGCAGGACTGGGGGCCAGTACTTCAGTGACCATAGGTTGGAGTTTTGTAAGAATGATTGGTCACAAGCTCCACTATACTATAGTTGCTACAGCACCTAAGGGGCGATATTAAACTGCTGCTCGTTTGTTTATTTATTCCACCAGTGTTTACTGAGCACTTTGCAAGCCAGGAGGGTACCAGCCTCTGCCCTTGAGAAGTCCACTAGAGAAAATGCCGCAGGAACACAGAAAGAGAGATAGAGAGACAGAGAGACATGTGCTTCCTCCAAACCACAAAGATGCTAATGCCCTACACCAGCGGTGTGAAGCTCCTGGGGACAGAGCTCAGACTCTCTGGTAGAAGGTGCAGCAAGGCAGACTCTGTGGGAGGGGTGATATTTGATTTGTTGTGTCTTCACCAGCTAGTAATCTCCCCGTCACAGTCACAGGGAATGTTTAGGCAGAAGACTGAGAGGATTGGAGGAGACTCCTCACCACTGGTGGGAGTTTAGATCATGACTCCAAAGCTTCCTTCCAAGATTCAATTTTTTTTTTTTAATTAGGGTGGAGTCCCAGGGTGGATAAAGCCATAAGATTAGGTATATAGGTCATGGTCAGCATCAAACGTCAGAACCCACTCTGGCCAGTTTAAGCAGAAAAAGGATGTGTTTATGAAAGGATGTTAAGTCACTCACACAATGGTTGGGATGCTTTTCAAAACACAATGGAGGCTGTGCTTCCAGGAACAGGAAACCACTCCCACTCTTGTTGCCGCCAAGCGCGGGAGCCCGTGTCACCAGGGGGTCATTAGTAGATGACCACAAGAACGATTGCTGAGACCTGGTTTCCCTGTCCTTCCTTCCTTCCTTCACTGCCCTTTCTCTGTCATTACCATCCGCTCCTCAAGATGCAGCTCTTTCTATTTTTGATGCAGCCTTCACCAGAATGGGTTACTTGTTTGGAATTTCCTGTTATAGCACAGCTTCCCCACCCCCACCCCCACCGGAAGGTATAGTTGAGAAATAAAAGAATTAGGGAGTAGAAAACACTTAAATCAGATCATTTCCATTCACATAGCATCAATCCTTGTTGATCACTACACTCACAGGTACTTCAAAACTGAGTTAATCCTAATGCAATTATTTAGCTGACATGTTTCCCTTTTTCTATCTTCCTGTCCTTTTTCTTTCTCTTCTGGGGTAAGGGATGGAGAATTAGTATTTATAAAGTAAAGACAAAAGGAAAAAAATTCCTTCCTCTGATTCTATGTCTCAAAGATAAGTATTTTCAACCAAAAGAGATGTTTTTAAAAAACTAAAATGTTAATATATTTATGTATATATAATACATAATTTATGTAACATTCTTTGGTTGGGGATTTCCCTATTGTCTGCTTTTACAAACATCACAGCAATGGGTGTGTGTGCGTGTATATCTTTATGCATTTGTTGCTACTATTGCTATAAGATAGAGTTCGTGAAGTGGAATTTCNTATTTATGTATATATAATACATAATTTATGTAACATTCTTTGGTTGGGGATTTCCCTATTGTCTGCTTTTACAAACATCACAGCAATGGGTGTGTGTGCGTGTATATCTTTATGCATTTGTTGCTACTATTGCTATAAGATAGAGTTCGTGAAGTAGAATTTCTGGATCAGATGGCCTGGGTATGTGTATTTTTTATAGATGATGATAAATTACCCTTTTCTAAAGTTGGAAGATTTACACAGGTTGACCAGGCTCTGGAACAACAGTTTCCCTTGAGGGCAAGTCTTGCTGAGGAGGACAGAGAGTGATGGGTGCATTTTATTGTTATTAATTAAGTTTTATTGGATAGAGCTGCTTTACAAAGTTGTGTTAGATTCTACTTTACAGTAAAATGAATCAGTCCTACATGTACATATATCCCGTCCCTTTTGACTTCCTTCCCATTCAGGTCACCACAGTGCATTTAGTGGAGTTCCCTGTGCTACAGAGTATGAGCTAAATATACCCTTTATCTCAAGCTAAATAAGTATCTCACTACTTATCTTTTACCTACAAACTATTGATATTATGTATGGGTACATTTTAGAATAGTTACTTTTCCCCTTCTCTTGCCAGGAGCAGGAGGGGATTTTTCTCATTTCACAGTAAGAATATGGTAGGGTTCATGGAGATAACATTGGCAAAAGTGTGAGGGTTGCTTAAAATTGGGTCCCTTCAGAGCTTTTTCCTTTTCCCAGGAATTTCCCTGGTGGCTCAAATGGTAAAGCATCTCCTGCAGTGTGGGAGACCTGGGTTCGATCCCTGGGTTGGAAAGATCCCTTGGAGAAGGAAATAGCAACCCACTCCAGTATTCTTGCTTGGAAAATCCCCATGGACAGAGAAGCCTGGTTGGGCTACAGTTCCTGGGATTGCAAAGAGTCAGACATGACTGAGCAAATTCACTTTCAGAGCTTTTAACTCTCAAGCTTGCCCCAGCTGAATCTCCAGAGATCGGTCAATTACGACGTTAAGCTTTCCTACTCTGTTGGCTCCAGCTGTGAGCTTCTGCACCCAGCAGGCTATGCTCCTCTGTAGTTCCCCACCTATCTTTCCAGTTTCCATGACAGCAGTTTGCCCCATGACCTCACTTCTTTGAGGCACCTAAGAAGAGCCACTGATTTTCAGTTTGTTCAGCTTTTTTCTTCTTGTGAGGATGGAAGTGATGACTTCCCAGTTCTTTACATGTAAACTGGAAAATTCAAACCCTTTATCTCAAATCTTTAAGTTTTCTTCAATTCAGCTCAGTCGCTCAGTCGTGTCCAACTCTTCGACCCCATGAATTGCAGCACGCCAGGCCTCTCTGGCCACCACCAACTCCCGGAGTTTACCCAAACTCATGTCCGTTGAGTCAGTGATGCCATCCAGCCATCTCATCCTCTGTTGTCCCCTTCTCCTCCTGCCCCCAATCCCTCCCAGCATCAGGGTCTTTTCCAATGAGTCAACTCTTCGCATGAGGTGGCCAAAGTATTGGAGTTTCAGCTTCAGCATCAGTCCTTCCAATCAACACCCAGGACTGATCTCCTTTAGGATGGACTGGTTGGATCTCCTTGCAGTCCAAGAGACTCTCAAGAGTCTTCTCCAACACCACGGTTCAAAAGCATCAATTCTTCGGCACTCAGCTTTCTTTACAGTCCAACTCTCACATCCATACACGACCACTGAAAAAACCATAAACTTGACNACATATAGTGCAGACCTGCCTGGTACTGTCTATAGCATCTGTCCAACTGCTCTCCTCTTTCTTGACACACTTTCTTAGCTAGGCTTCCAGAACCTCACTGCCACTCCCTTCTCCTCTCAGCTCACTGGCAACTTCTTCCCAGTTCCCTTTGCTTATTCTTCCCTATCATGTCTCTAAATGTTGGAGTGCTGGGGCCTCCCTCCTGGGGCCTATGCTCTAGATTCACTACAAATGAGTTCTTTGAAGACTCTATATCCTGATGACTCCAAATTTTGAGTCTCCAGGCAGAACTTCTGCCCTGAGCTCTACACTCAGATAGAGTGTAGAGCTTATCCTCTTTGATGTCAAATAGACATGTCACATTTAACATCCAAATGCAAATTCCTGTCTTCCCCATCTCCATCATGGTAGCTTTGCTCTTTCAGTTGGTTGGACACCAAAGCTTAACTTCTTCCTTTCTCTTAAATCTTATGTTCAATCCATCAACCAATCCTATAGCTCTGCTGCTGCTAAGTTAATCTGTCGTGTCCGACTCTGTGCGATCCCACAGATGGCAGCCCACCAGGCTCCCCCGGCCCTGGGATTCTCCAGGCAAGAACACTGGAGTGGGTTGCCATTTCCTTCTTCAAAGCATGAAAGTGAAAAGTGAAAGTGAAGTCGCTCAGTCGTGTCTGACTCTTAGCGACCCCATGGACTGGACTGCAGCCTACCAGGCTCCTCCGCCCATGGAATTTTCCAGGCAAGAATACTGGAGTGGGTTGCCATTGCTTTCTCCATCCTATACTTACCTTCTAAATGTATTCAGAATCCAGCCACTTCTCTCTTTATCTAAAACTCCAGGTCCAAGCCCCCATCGCATTCTGCCTGGATCACTGGAACAGCCTAATGACTGATGTCCTTGTTTCTGCCCTTGCTCCTTGCAGTTTACCATGGCAGATATTCCCAAGGATATCATTATGAATGAACAGGATAAAGTCCCCTATTTGTTAAAATCACATTTTTTCTTTAAGAACTAGCTCACATGCTCCCTTTGGCCCTACACTCAAAGACCAACTGTTCCTTCTGTGGAACCTGCAGTGCTTCACTCTGATGCCCCTGCCAAACTTTTTGTTTCATTTAATCATTTGCTTTACTAGCTGGGTAATTCCTTAAGTGAGGAAAACACATTCACTTCATCTATGTTAAAATGCCATCTTGCCCTTGGTAAGTGCTAAGTAAGTGGCTTCTGGCTATTTAACACAGCCTGACTTTGCCCTTATAAACTCATGTTCCTAAGATCTGTTCTCTTCATCAATTTTCTAGCCACTTTCTTATGGGACAGGGAGTATTAAATCCTAATCAGAGAGTAAGATCAGTAACTATAATGGTGCAGAATCTGACATTTTCAGTAAAAATTTAAGGTTCATCATCACATGTATGACTCCATTGTAAAAGTTCTCAAACAACTGAAAACTGTATATAATCACTACGAAACATTATGACAAAGTTTTCAGAATGGGAGATGGGGGAATTCTCCTGGCTAATTTAAGGAGCATGTATTGGAAGTGGTTTTGTTATCTGGTTGAGCTGTCCTTCCCCAAGTAATAGTGGAGGCAATTTATCTATTAGATACATGTTTGAATTATAAGGCTATGTACTTTTGTGAAGCACTTTACCAATTTTCCTCTCATTAAAATTTTTTGGTACATTGCTGGAATAATCAACTGAGTTGAATGTTAATGTATTTTATAGACTACTGAATTCAATAGTGTATTTAATCAGAAATGGTTAAAATGTCTCCTGAAGAGCTTGACTCACTCTTCTTTGAATATCTGATTGAACACAATGTTTTTTGAAGGTCACAGTCAAGTCCAAGAAAAAATTTAAGAATAGGAAAAAAACTAATAAAATAATTTCAAAATCAAAGTAGTGTTTAACAATGTCAATTCTTTTGAGTTGAAGAGGGAATACTAAGCATTCAAATAATGCCAGTGTGCATTTCTCAAATGCAAAGTGAGTGAATGCACAACTGTGTTACCTGAATGTAGTAGTTAGTCAGGAAGTTTGCACACAGAAGTCTTCTGAGTTATCTTTTTTCAAACAATATGCTGTTCCAAGCCAGAATTTTAAAATTAATTTGTACAAAAAGTATGTTTCTTTGTAATTATTTCAGCAGCATTTGACTAGATTTTCAAATCAGTTTTGAAATCACCTACTTTACATAAAACGTATTACCAAATACCTTTTCTAGATATTGAAAAGGAATGTTATCTTTTTAAGGCGTAAAGGAAATTTTAGGTCTAGGAAGAGAATAAAAAACAAAATTGGGAGGATGAGAAATAAAGAGAGGGTAAGTAAAAATGCATATGGTTTCTGAATCCTTCAAGATCCACATCTCAGGAAACTACAAAGTGATATTTGTAATCTCAGTTGCTCAGTTGTGTCCAGCTCTTTGCGACACCACGGACTGCAGTACTCTAGGCTTCCCTGTCCATCACCAACTCCTGGAGCTTGTTCACACTCATGTCCATCAAGTCAGTGATCTATATTTAAACAGATAAGCATAATTTAAACATATAATTATGCTTTATTTATATAATTATGGATTTATGTGCTTAAAATAATTTAAGCATATAAACAGATAAGCATGATATATTTAAATAGACAAGCTTAATCTACCTTTTATATGCTCTATCTTGATATATTCTGGGTACAGAGATAAACTAAAGTATCACTATAGCTCTTCTATCTTGGGATAAACTCTTATTTATCCTTCAAAGACTTGACTCAAGTACTCCCCTTTTGCAGTAACAAGAGGCAGAGAATCATTTACTCACTTGTGGTTCTTTGAGGCCACAGATTGTATATCATGTTTATTTTAAAAATTTTAAGCACTTATCTCAGTCCTTGGAGCAGAGGAAATACTGATATCAGTTTTAATGAATGAATAAACACAGATGTAAAATAATCTTTACTTATTTCAATATGTCCTTCTTTTCTTTTTTGTAAATTGAAAATCTGCAATCTGCTTTCTCACGCATGATCTGGGAAGGAGTTTTAAAAAGTGAGGAAGAACAAGGGAAACAATTTCTACCCAGACAGGAATGTGACCCTTGTGCATTTCCAAGGCAGATAATATCTTCATTTTCATCCAGTGGATGGGGGGATAGGGAAGGAGGAGTATGTGACCTTGTGAGAGCTTCACCTGAAGGCTGCACCATCTCTTGCACTCACCTCCCATTGACAGAATTCAGTCACGTGGTGCAGGGAGCGGAGGCGTACTGCAGCTGCGGAGCTGTGTGCTCAGCAAATCAATTGGGAACAGGTCATTAAGGACAAGCAGTGATCTCCCCCACACTGTCCACCTCTCAGATACATTGTGAGAATTAAAACAAAATCAGGTATGTCAACATGTTCTGAAAAATGTAAAGAGCTCTACAAAGGTGAGGTATGAATCTTTACAGTCAATAAAAGCAAAAGAACTTGAGAAGTGATCCTCTTGAGGTGTTTAGATGAAAGGAATTAGACAAATGTGTTAGAAATTGTTGCCTCACTTAACTTCATTCGTAACCCTCAGCATTCAGTGGAACAGTCTTTGCAGCATTTGAGTAAATTTTCAAATCAGTTTTGAAATGACCTATTTTACATAAAACCTATTACCAAGTACCTTTTCTTGATGTTTAAAGGAAATTTACTAAAATTTATGACTGATATAATTTGGTATATTGACTTAAGATAAATGTTTGGTCAACTTGCATGGCCCCAGTCTGAATAGATATTTTTTTATTAATAACATTATTGTTTGCAGTATGGATGTCAGAACATCAGCCATGAAACAGTATCATTTATAGTTTGATAAAATAGTCAAGATAAACTGAAAGCAGTTTTATACATTAAGCCTTCCCTGGTGGCTCAGATGGTAAAGAATCTGGTTGCAATGCAGAGACCCGGGTTCGATCTCTGGGTTGGGAAGATCCCCTGGAGGAGGGAATGGCAACGTGCTTCAGTATTCTTGCCTGGAGAATCCCATGGACAGAGGAGCCTGGCGGGCTACAGTCCATGGGGTCGTAGAGTCAGACACAACTGAGTGGCTAATGCTTTAAATATAATAGTTGAACAGATATTATTTCCATGTCTATAAATGTACTATTATTTGATAATTAGAATAAAAAGGCAACAGAGGAATCTTAGGTCAGATTTCTTCTCTGGACCAACTCCTTGCAGTTGTCCTGGGATCCTCTGGCTTCTGCTCAACTATTTCTAGCAAAAGCAACCCAGGTTCTCTCAAGTAGCCCACTTGATTTTATCTTTCATATTGATCAGAAACCTGCCTCTATAGAGGACTCACCCCTGGTTGTCTCCGCCTTCTTCGTGTCAAAAAATAAACTGCTTTTTGTGAGGATAGCTTTTCAAATATCTGAAAAGGCCACTATGTTCTTCATAAGTATTTTTTCCTTTATTCACATTCCGGGTCAGCCTCCGAGAATTAGAGGGAGATGCCATTTAGTCAGGCCGCCTTCTCGGGGAGATGCAGGGAGGCAGACAGGAAGGTGGTTGAATTCTGAGAAAGCAAATGTGACCCTTGAGAGGCCTCTCTATCTTCTGACCCTTGAGGAGAAGGTGGGGAGGGAGAAGGAAGAGTTGTGTCTCCTCAGGGGGTGTGTCTTTGAGGAACAGTGCAGAACAGAGTTGGCTGTCTGTGGGACCTGCCCATGGCCATCGTGCTTACCAAGGGGCTGCGGATGGTGGAGATGACTGAGGACACCCGGAGTCGGAAGGGTATTCTGGGTTCTGTGTCCTGGGGGCCAGTCGTGCAGCCACACCAGGTGAAGCAATGCCCAGTTCATGCCACAGGATCAGTGGCTGGAGGGGCAAAGAGAAGGACGTGGAGACTTCTCTTCAGATTTGATGTGCAAACCAAGTTGCGGCTGCCCCCAGGATTCAGCGCATATTTCTTGTTCTGGACACTGGACCCTGACCCTGCTGTCCAAGGCTGCATTGATGCCTTTGGCTGTCACCTTCCTGCGGACTCAGATTGGTTTGAGGTCAGCTATAACCTCTCAGGCTTTAAAATTTTTCCCTGTGTGAATTGCTCTTAAACCAGATTTTCCCTGTCATCTCCTTTTGTTGTTTATTTTTGAACGTTTAATCTTTTAAAATTTCATCCTGAATATGTAAGGGTGAGAGGAGGATTATGACAGATGATGAATACTTCTTAAAAATTGAACATCACCTAAATAATATTAGGTTGAGCAGTTAAAGCAGTAGCAGTGCACAGGTATAGTGGAATAGTGTTTGGCCATTAAAAAGTTAATGTATGGTGATTAAAAAGTTGCACATGGTATGTTATTAAGAGAAAAATGCCATTTGTTGTATTATGCTTCTTACATATCTCAGCTGTGTGAGTGTGAATGAGGAGAGAGCATTCTCCAGTTGCCGCTCTTTCCCCCAGCTTTTTCCTGACATGCCAAGCCTAGATTTGCTATCCCTGCTTTCTGCTCCATAAAATTCTGTCCTGCCCATCTTATAATATTTCACACATTTTATTGAAATAATTTGTTTCGTGGTCTTCCCCCTGCAAAGATCTCAGCTTTGTGATGCCAGGAGTCATGTTTATATTGCTTACCATTTGTGGGTGTTTCTAGATAGTAGTGTTACGGGTAATTTTTTCTTTCCTCTGATTGTCTGGATTTTTTCTAATTGTTCTATAAGCAAAATGTGATACTTTTGTGGTGAAGAAGTCATAAGTAGTGTTTCTGGGAAAAGATGGCAGATTGAATTTACCCATCAAATTTTTCTCTCTTGAAACCCCATTAAACTTCAGTAACTGTTAGGTGCTCAGTTGTGTCCAACTCTTTGTGACCCCATGGACTGTAGCCCGCCAGGCTCCTCTGTCCATGGAATTATCCAGGCAAGAATACTGAAGTGGGTAGCCATTCCCTTCTGCAGGGGATCTTCCTGACACAAGGATAGAACCTGGGTCTCCTGCTTTGTAGGCAGATTCTTTACCATCTGAGCAATGAGGGAAACCTTTTAATAAGGTGACCANATCCAGGCAAGAATACTGAAGTGGGTAGCCATTCCCTTCTGCAGGGGATCTTCCTGACACAAGGATAGAACCTGGGTCTCCTGCTTTGTAGGCAGATTCTTTACCATCTGAGCAATGAGGGAAACCTTTTAATAAGGTGACCATTAGCAGAGAAACAGTTAAAACAAAGAAAGGGGAATAGGCAAGAGGAGGGAAGGAGGGGAGGGAGACGGAGGAAGACACAGAGTGGAGAGAACTGTGGAAACAAAATTTAAAAGCTCAGAAGCAGATGGTGGAGTATTCCTGACTCAGTGGATCTGAGCAAGCTAATTACTAGATCGGCTGTGGGAGAAGCCAAGAACCAATCCCACGATTGCAGAATCTCAGAGAATAGCAAGACCAGGTGCTCTGGAAAGGGTGCTGAAGGGCGTGGCTGCCAAAATGAGAACTGGTTGAAAGCTGTGTAAGAAACAACTCGATTTCCGGATCTCTTCCCCATCATACCCACTGCTGAGCCTAGATCACTTCTCCACTCAAGGAGAAAACTCAAAGTGAATTTTCTGGAGTGTATAAAATGGAAAGCATCTGGACTGAGGGACCTCAGGCATATTTGAGGGCATGAGTACCACGCTGAAAAGAGGGTCTAAGTGAGCATATGAGCCTGGAAGTGGAGACCCGTACCCCTTTCCCAGCCCCTCTTTTTATTCCACCCCCAGCCCTTCTTGCCCAACAGACTCTTGGAACGTTGGCCATGTGACTTCTACTCTCCAGGTAGGGACTGGAAGCATCTTCTTGGAATCTGATGAGCTCATGCAGAAAGACCCAAGATTCTGGTCCTAACGGTTCCACAACAAAATGGCAGAGACAGATCACTCCACAGTGAAGCTTGAAGTCAACACACCCTAACCACATGCTCAGATCTTCCAGTCGGGGTTTTGTTTCTCATTCTTAAACATGAGTAGACAATTAGGAATCAGCAGGGTCTGAGGAAAGTGTCTAACATGAAAGACTGAGACCCACCTAAATAGAGAGGAAAAAAAGCAAATTTGGGGGGAGAAAACTGAGAATATATGGAGAGAAAAAAAGCTAAAAGGAAAAAAAAAGGAGACAGTCAAAAGATAAAAATTCTAGTTATAAAAATAAGGAAGTCATAGGATGTAATGTACAGCTTTGTGATTATAGTTAGTACTGTATTGTGTATTTGAGAATGCTAAGGGAGGTTGATCTTAAAAGTTCTTGTAAGAAAAAAAACTATAACTGTGTTTGGTGATAAATGTTGACTAGACTTATGGTGATGGTCATTTCATAATATAGGCAATCTATGTTGTGTACCTGAAGCTAATATAACATTGTATGTGAGTTATAGCTCAATAAAGAAAAATAAATTTTAAGAAACCTCAGTAAACTCTTAAAGAGTTAAGAGAATGTGTTGCATCTAGGAAATAGGAATAGGATAATACAATAAAATAGGTGGGGGGGAAGAACACATGGAAATTAAATATTATAGCAGAATTGAAAAAATTTAATAGATTGGAAAATACAGGTGATAAAATCTCTGTAAGAATAGAGCAAGAAGGCAAACAGATGGACAAGTGTAGAATAAAAGTAAGAAAATTAGTGAACCATCCAGAGGTCCATCATTGAAATAACAGGAGTTCCAGAAAGAGAGGGTGCAATAGTGTTGTGTTTGGGGACCCCACTGAACTATGCTTCTCAGGTCTGTATACTTGCATCCCACATAGTCTATGGGCTAGAACATGTGACTTGTTTTGTTCAATGGGACAGTAACAAGTGTGATGCAAGCAAAAACTTGATAACTACTTTCACACTGGAACCTTTCTTTCTGGATCACTCCCTCTTGAAAGTGCCAGAGATAAGGGCCTCTCTGTAGGCTACCAATCAGACCTTCTGGCTCTCATATCTCTCTGTAAGGACCCAATACGATATAGCAGGAACCAGTTCATTCTTCTCTTTTCATCGGAATTGGACTGCCTGAATCATTGTATCTGTAGCAGCATTCCTCCCAACTAAGACATTCCCCCAGGTTACTGCTGGTGAAATACTTAGCAATTAGGGCACCATCTTGTGACAGAGGTCTATCTGCCCCCCTGAATATCACTCAGAATGGCATTCGCTTTGTCTTCTGGGAAATCAAGCCTCAGTTGGGTTTAGTTGGTCTTCTGAGAAGCAGATATCAAGACAGACCGCATTAGATGTGCAGGACATCTATTGATGGGCAACAACAGGAAAGTGAAAAGGGGGAGGAGTCAGAGAAAGCAGATGAGCCTTTAGGACATGATGGCTGGCTGATGCATGAGCGTGGGAAGGAGGGTGCATGGAATGAGAAGCGTCTCAGATGGCAGTATAGGTCTAAGAACGATCCAACCAGGCCAATGAGGAGTTCTGAGCCATCATTCCTGTTGGAGGAGTCCATGGCTTGCAGGAACAGGTCTGCTTAGTACCCCTGGCTTGTTTCAGTTGTAAGGGAGTAGCCATTGAGAAGCAAGGCCACAGGGCCAGTGCAGTGGAGGGTGACGAGGGCAGCAACCGGTGCAATCCGTCAATTATGCTTCTCACCGCAGGAGAACTGAGTGACACATTTTCACTGCTACCAAAAAACCAGTGAGTTATGCCATTCAGAAGAAAGGAATGAAAATTATTTCCAACCAGAATGTATTTACCTCTACTATCAGTCATTCATAAGGATACAATAATGAGATTTCAAGACATCCAAAGTCTCAGGAACTACATCTCGAATGCCTTATAGAGAAGTTATTGGAGGAAGAACTCCATGTAGCATGATATAGATCAGCCGGAAGAAGACCTAGAATGTTCAGAACAGTAGATATAACTCGGGAGCATGATGATGAATTGAAAATCTGCTGTGCAGCAGACCTAAGAGCAACCAGTCTGGACGAGGGGAAGATTCCAGAAGTGTGTCTCCAAGAAAAATATTGGAGGCCAATGTGACCTTGCAGAAGTTTGTGCTATTATAGTGTGAGAAGAATTAGCCATAGGTGCAAAGAAAACCAAGGAAGTGAAAAAGCAATGCAATGATTAACTTCAAGGAAAACAAAAAAAGAGTGGAAACTTAGTCTGAATTACCACATTAGAATGCCCAGCTGTGAGTCATAGTCATGTTGGCAGAGTAATGTCAGTACTGAATAGTATTCAACCAGATCCTGCTGAATAACGAAATTGCCTGTTTGAGAGAGGTAAATCCTCATCTGCCCTAGCAGGAACTCAATGGATCCTGTCTAAATTAGGGAAGTGTGGAAATGTGCTGTGTGCTCAGTCGTGTCCAACTTTTTGCAACCCCATGGACTGTAGCCTGCCAGGCTCCTCTGTCCATGGAATTCTCCAGGCAAGAACACTGGAGTGGGCTGCCATTCCCTCCTCCAGGGCATCTTCCCGACTCAGGGATCGAAGCCATGTCTCTTGCATCTCTTGCACTGGCAAGGGGTTCTTTACCACTGAGCCACCTGGGAAGCCCCTTGGAAATGTGTAGATATCAAAAGAAAATGTCATAAAAGTCATAGATGGCTACCTCTGGGGAGGTAACTGGGGACAGTGGAGGTGGGGAGTAGGGCAGGAAACTGTGATTATTATTTTAAGTTGCCTAAAAAATAAAAAAAAATAATTTTTACCATCACTTAATTTTGTTGTTATAGCACATATTTGCAGCATTTCAGCCTGGAGAATTATTTTTGAATCAAGCTTTGAGGTATTTCCCAATTTTCAGATTAAGGTTGTCTGAGTTTTCATCCTTTTGATAAAATAATAAAAATGTTGAAAAGAAACAGGGCCATGAGTAAACCCTATAGGGTATTGTTAGTCACCTTCTCCCAAGTGGACTGTCTCCCACTAATCATGTTTCAAACATCTATCAGTGATTGACACCTAACAACGAATCAGTAAATTTTTGTTTAATCAATAAACACTCTTAAAATATGGCCCTTCAAGCATTATTCGTATATCTACAGTAGTAGACTTGTATATGTCTGACTTTTCTTCTTCTTGACCCCAAGAGTATTCCAAGAAGATCTGACAGTTGTCAAAACTATTACATTGGGTCTATTGTGTTTTCAGACAAGCTATAAAACTGTAAAAAAAATTAACTGGGTGCTGGTTTGGCACCCAAATTCATTTTATTTTATGAAACCATGTTGCTTCCTCATTTTCCTCTCTTCCTGTACTGATGTACATTTATTAAGCTGTTATGTAATTTTGCTTATGGGTCTGTTGTTTCTGAAATGCATATTTTATTCCCTGTTAACAATTAAGAACATTTTCAATCTTCATGCACCTTAATGTTTGGTGATCCCTCAAAGTTTCATAATTTTGTAATTATAACTGCAAATCCTTTTGGTAGGTCCTTTTTGGAGATGATGAATTTGGAATGGCATCTAGTCTCCTGGAGTGCTTTCCTCGTGTTGTGATTAGGAATCCAAGTCTAGAGTATAGTCTGAGGATAGATACGATAGAAGGGAAGAGGCAACAGAGTCAGACATGCTGGTGACAGTAGTTAAAAGGACTCTCCAGGATAGATAAAGACAATCTAAGAAAGATCTGTAAGATTAGAGCAGGCCTGGTGGTCTTCAGGAGACACAACAAAGGCATTGGATTAAGGAAGTTAGATAATTGAAATGATCAGTCAACCTCCCTACGCAGTGCTGACATTCAAATCAACTTTATTATGTTGAGGGTAATAAACCGATTTTTAGAAATATATGTCTTTTGTACAAATAAGCTCAACCGCTCGAATATCATTGAGTGTTTGTGCCTGTTGTACAAGTCATGTACTGTATATGCAGTTTGTAATCCTAGATTTTATTTCATTTTATTTATTTTTATAGAATAGATAAAGTTCTGCTGAGCAAGCTCAGAGTAACAAGGGGGTTGTTATCTTGATGAATTCATGCCTGGCTGGGTGACCTGCTGAGAAGTGTAAGGCCTAACAGGGCAAAGAGGTTGTTTCACTCGAGTGAAGTGGGCTGATGTGGGGGAAGTTGTGGCCCCTGGGGTGCATGTACCCTAAGTAAACCTCTGTCAGGAAGGATAAGGGATGGCTCTTCCAGATTCTCTGATTGTAAAAGAAGCTGAAAAATTAGAATTTTGAGTGAAATTTCTTGATTTTTAAAGGTCATCTCAAAAAAATAAAAGTAAGCATGACATGGGTTTCCCAGGTGACACAGTGGTAAAGAATCTGCCTGCCAATGTAGGAGATGCAAGTGACTCGGGTTCAATCTCTGGGTCAGGAAGATATTCTGGAGCAGGAAATGGCAACCCACTCTAGTATGCTTGCCTGGAAAATGCCATGGACAGAGGAACCTGGCGGGCTACAGTCTATGGGGTCCAGCAACTGAGCACATACACAAGTCCCTAATGAAGTGACTGACTTCCTAGTAAATCAACATATGGTATAGATTGTTCCCTATAAGGTGTTCCCATGCCTATAATTTTGACCAGTTTTTAAGCATTTTTCTCTTAAATATGAATGGATGGCAAGTCATCAAAAGATATTTAAGGAAAGTGCTCAGCATGAAACAGTGAGAATAAAATAAATACACAGAAAAATAAACCAGGAAAAAACACATTATGCAAGAAGTTGAATACACACAAACTGAAAAAGGAAGAATCAGAGAATATTAAAACATTCTTGAACATCAACAAGGTGATTGCTGATATAAAATGCTTAGTAAAAACTAATAGGAGTTCCAGGAAGAAAATAAGGGAATGGAGAGCAGGAAATTAAGAACTAATATAGGAAAATCCTTCAGAACTTAAGAACACAAGCCTTTAACTTTAAAGATCCTTCTGAATTCCTAGCACAATGGATGCACAATTCTATATAGGGATTTAGAAAGCTTGACTTCTGTGTAATCTTTCCCATGAAGCTAAGACATGTATCAACAAAATTACAGAGTAAATGGGGAGAACAGGATCTAGAAAACTATGACTATCATCAGTAAGAAATAAAGAAAAATCCTAGGATGAGAGCAGTTCTAGACAGCATCTAGTCCAGGTGGAACCAAAAGGATACAAGAGAAAGAAGAACTCTAAGTGAAAAAGCAGAATCAGTAGAATAGAGGATATGGTAGTGAATATGATGGAGAATCACAAAAACATTAAAACACATAGGAAATATTACACAAATTTAATAATGAGGTGATTATTTATTCACGGGAAAACAAGAAGCTGTACAAGAGAAAGGGAAATGCTATAGACTCCTATTTGGCTCTGCAGTGAACAATATTTATATGAGATCCTGGGTATGGTTATTAGTGATTTGAATAAAAGCAAACATTTTGGAGAATTAGGGAAGAAAATTTAGAGGTGTGAAAGTTGGCTTTTCATTATTATGATGAATTATTAAATGTTGGGAAGAAGCATATTGTTTAGAAATATGGCAGTCATTACTAAAAGAAACAGCAAAAAGTTAAATGTAGTTGTCTGCAGGGAGCAGAAGTGGGAGTTTGAGATGGGGTAGGAAAGATGTTTACTGTTTTTCATAAGCCTCTGATTTTTAAACTACATGAATGGATTTAATTAAAATAACTTTGAAAAAACCTGTACCACCAAATAATGCTTTAAAGTTTCTGAAATGCTTTTGTGTATGGGGGGTGGGTGCAGGTAGGAAATGAGTTGAGAGGCTCAGAGTTTAGGGATCTAAACTACCAAGGGATTGAACTGGAATCAGAACCCAGGTTTTCTGAACTCCTGTTTCCAGTGCTCACTGCCTTACTCCAAGACTGAGTTCCCTCCTTGTCCTCACATTCAGTGCTCAGAAATAGAGGAGTCACTAATGCCTTCATTTATTTGTTTGTTTATTTTTTGGCTTGCTAGGCATCATGTGGGATCTTAAATCCCTGACTGGGAATTGAACCTGTGCCCCCCTCAGTGGAAACGTGAAGTCTTAGCCATCGGACCACCAGGGAAGTTCCGAGTCATCAATGTCTTTAACCTTCATTAACATCTGGAAACTCATCACTGCTAATTAAAACAAAACAAAACAACACTACTAACCCATAGACAACTGTTTTAATTTTGTGGGTCAGAATTGGGGAAAGGCGCATCTGGGCAGTTTTTCAGTGGGCTGCAAGTCATTTAGGGTTTGACCAGGCTGGGCGTCCAAAATGGCCAGACGTCGCAGAGCCTCACCAACACGGTGGTCTCAGGTTAGTTTAGACTTACTGTGCGGCAGCTGGCTTCCCTCAGCAAGCATCCCAAGAGAACTAGGAGGATGTGGTGCTGACTTTTGATTAGCCTCGATGTCATGCAGTGTCAGCTTCTGGCAGAGAAGTCACAGCACCCCCCCCCCACTACCACCTACCCCTGTGAGGAGTGGCAAGGTCACAATGTTGAGAGCCACCTTTTTTTCCATCTCCTCAGGACCTACACATCTTTCAATACATGGTTTAGAAACTTCCTCCTCCACGGAGACTTCTATGATGTCCCTCAACAAGAAGCAGTTTTTCTTTTCTCTGAATTCCTGTTGTATTTTTAATTTTTTGGATGTAGACCATTTTTAAAGTCTCCATTGAATTTGTTACAATATTGTTTCTGTTTTATGTTTTGGTTTTTTTGGCCATGGGGCACATGGAATCTTAGCTCCCTAACCAGGAACTGAACCCATACCTCCTGCACTTAGCCACCAGGGAAGTCCTTCCCTAATATATATATATTTTTAATCCTTCTTATGACATTTTCATTCTGATGTCATCATCATCACGTTGTATACCTGTGCTGCGATCTCTGCATATTCCCTGCATAATAACTTGCCTGTTGTGTAAATATTTGCTTAGTGAGATAATGATTCCATGATAATTCAAATAATAGTCACAAAAAGTGCATTTCAATTCAGAGCTCTGTTTTTTTTTTTCTTCCTTCATCATTCTCATTTCTGAAAACGGAAAGAAACCAAGCAGTCTCTCAGGAGGAGTTACAGCAGGAACCTTATGTGGCTGTTTCCTGGTATTTATTGCTACTCTGTGAGAAATAAAGAAGATGGGGGAATGAAAACCATGTCATTTACAATTTGATTAAAAAGGTTTTCTTTTTTTTTTTTTTCTTTTCCTTTCATGTTTAAGCCCTGTGGTTTTGAATTTTCCCTTTCGTCATAGAGGAAGACAGATCAAGCAGTTAGGATTCCAGTTCCCTGTGCTGAAAGCATCCTCACTTCACAGCTGTTTAACATATCTGGCCTCAGCTCAGTCCCCTGTCCCCTCACCCACTGCTTTCCAGCTGCAGGAAGGACTTGCTCTTGTGCCTTGGGGCCCTTTTATCTGGTTTTTCTCTCTGCTTGGAATGTTCTTCCTCCCCACCCCACCTCCAGATCCACAGCTTCCTCACCTCCTGTAAGCCTGTGCTCAGAAGCCACTTTCTCAAATGAGGCACATGCTGAACACCCCATTTAGAATGCTTTTCCCAGCACCCCAGACTTAACGGGACCCCTTCCTGGCTCAAGAAGCACTTCCTGGGAACCTGGAGGAGAGAGGAGTTCATCAACTTCGTAGGTATGGCAGATAAAATGCGTGAACACAAATTTCTTGGGTTTGGTTTTTAGCTTCAAAGTAGAAGACCCTAGAAGAGCAATTAAAACACAAAACCAAACGCACGACCTCTGGCATCATAGTGGCTATTAAAAAGGCAGCCTGCAAGTCCTTATGCAGCCCCCAGACAGAAGCTCATTCTTTGCATTTAGCAGTTGAGCAACACTGCAGGAGCAAGAGGCTTATGTGTGTTAATTAACACCCTTGATGAACATTGGTAAATGAATCTGACCAAAGCCCAAGTGGACCCGCTTTTTTTTGTGTGTGATAAAGAATAATCTTTGGGGATTATTTATGATCACAAAGGGANGGGTTTGGTTTTTAGCTTCAAAGTAGAAGACCCTAGAAGAGCAATTAAAACACAAAACCAAACGCACGACCTCTGGCATCATAGTGGCTATTAAAAAGGCAGCCTGCAAGTCCTTATGCAGCCCCCAGACAGAAGCTCATTCTTTGCATTTAGCAGTTGAGCAACACTGCAGGAGCAAGAGGCTTATGTGTGTTAATTAACACCCTTGATGAACATTGGTAAATGAATCTGACCAAAGCCCAAGTGGACCCGCTTTTTTTTGTGTGTGATAAAGAATAATCTTTGGGGATTATTTATGATCACAAAGGGAGACTGTAAGGAACATTTTTCCTAGACTTGGAAATGGGGCAGAAGGATTACGGGTATCCTTCTGAGCCCCTGCCCAGGTTAATCCCGTTCTCTGATTCTCTGCGGGTAAAGAAGAGAGGGCACCTTTATTATGTTTGCTGTTTACTGTGCATCAGGCTGTTTTAAGTTCTATAAGGGTAGATGTTTATGGGAAGGATTCTTGCCTAATAGGCAATCCATATATAGATTTTGTCTTATTGAGATGGAAAATGAAAAGATTAAAATGACGGCATAGTCAATGAAAGGAAAAGAAAGACCTTGTTGAGTGTCATCAAAAACAATTGCATCTCCTCTCCTTGGCACCAGGCCTCCCTTGTTTTCATACCATTTATCACATATTTTAAAAAAATTATTCACTTGTTTTGGGCTGTGATGGGTCTTCATTGCTGCACGCAGGCTTTCTCTAGTTGCTGCAAGCAGGTGATACTCTTGTGGTACGCTAGCCTCTCGTTGCGATGGCCTCTTTGGTTGTGGGCACCAGCTCTAGAGTGTGGGCTCAGTAGTTGTGGTGCACAGGCCCAGCTGCTCCGTGGCATGGGGATCTTCCTGGACCAGGGATCGAACCTGCATCCCTTAATAGGCAGGTGGACCCCACAACCACCGAACCATCAGGGAACTCCCCACTTGTCACCCTTTAATATTCTTTTTAGTTCACGTTTGTTATGTTTGTTTTTTGCTGTCCTTCCTCTTCCTGAGATGGAAGCTCCATGAGGGCAGGTTTTTCTCTGACTTGTTCACTGCTGGATCCCTAAGAACTGGGCCAAGCCTATAGTTGTTGTTTAGTCACGAAGTCGTATCTGACTCTTTTGCCCAGTGTCCAACTCACGGACTGTAGCCTGCTAGGCTCCTCTGTCCTTGGGATTTTCCAGGCAAGAATATTGGAGTGGGTTGCCAAATAGTAGATGCTTAATAAATACTTGCAGAAGGAAAATATTCCTTAATGTAGATCAGTGACTTTCAAACTCTTTTGACCTTGACCCCCAACAGCAAGAAAGGCATTTCACGTGTTGACACATACACCACAGAGAAGTTTCACAAAGCAATACTTAGCCTTATGTCATGTGNCAGGGAGGCCTGGCGTGCTGGGATTCATGGGGTCGCAAAGAGTCAGACACGACTGAGTGACTGAACTGACTGAACTGAAGCCCAACTAAAACTATGTTAAAGAGACAAAGGAACTTTATTAGAAAGATGCTGGGACGAGTCACAGAACTGAGCTCCAAAGACTCTGGAGATCGATCTTGCAAAGCACCGTTATCATCAAAGAAGTAATAACGGGAAAACAGCAGTAAGAGCCATAGTGGTGATGGTGGTTTAGTTGCTAAGCTGTATCCAACTCTTGCTTTCTTGTGGACTGTAGCTGCCAGGCTGGAATTTCCCAGGCAAGAATACTGGAGTGGGTTACCATTTCCTTTTCTGGGGAATCTTCCTGACTCAGGGATTGAACTCACGTCTTCTGCATTGGCAGGCAGATGCATTACCACTGAGCCACCAGGGAAGCCCAGCAGTAAGAATGATCAGGATTAATGAGGGACTGCTTCTTGGAAGAGGCAAGTCTAAACAGAAGGCAGAGAGGGATATAGATAATAGAGGAGAAAGTACAATGTTGTTTCAGGATTGACAGATTGTCATCCAAGTTAGGTACAGGCCTGGATGAAGGGTGATGAGAAAGTGACCTGATTGTAACCAAAGAACCGACTTGGGGAGTGATGAGGTACCTGTTGATAGGAAAGTGTTAATTTGTGGGAGGCTGTATGGTTTAGTGATTGAGATAGAAATTTTACTTGTTTAATTGCCTAAGAGGGCTTCTCAAGTGGCTCAGATCGTAAAGACTCTGCCTGCAATGTGGGAGACCCAGGTTTGATCCCTGGGTCAGGGAGATCCCTGGGAGAAGGGAGTGGCCTAAGAAGTACAAAACGAAGTCAAGCAAGCTCAGATGCTTCCTATATCCATGATTTGTGTGACAAGGTGTCAGGGAGGGTGACACCCTGAGGCGCTGGGCACAGGTTAGGGCCTGGGTGATAGAAGCAGGTTCCAGGAAACTTTTGACAAACTGCACACAGAACTACTGGTCATTTGGGGGGATAAAAGCAATACATGGCTACTTTTCGGAAATTATTTATCTGCATTATTAAATGGTTATTTTGGGGGGAGGCTGCTTGAAATTCTATCTTAATGAACTTCAGTTTACAATCCATGAGGTTGTGCTGATAGAAATAAGAGTAATAATTTGGTCTACAATCATGAATATTAGGCTAGATGGTGTTTGTGTAACAGTGTAGGGTAGCTATGACTTTTAAAAAAAAGTCCTTTGATATGTAATTGTGATACTGTTCTTAGTAGTAAGAGGATGCCAAATGGGGGAAAGAAATCTCCAGTGCTCTCTGAAATGCTTGCTCCTTTGACCTTTCTCAGAAGAGTGCCCCTTTATTTTAGAACCAAAACAACATCTTGAGGGCTCTTCCTGGGTAGGGAATGGACACAAATTAGCCATCAGAATGATTTACTTTGGCCACCTGATGCGAAGAACTGACTCATTTGAAAAGACCCTGATGCTGGGAAANTCAGAAGAGTGCACCTTTATTTTAGAACCAAAACAACATCTTGAGGGCTCTTCCTGGGTAGGGAATGGACACAAATTAGCCATCAGAATGATTTACTTTGGCCACCTGATGCGAAGAACTGACTCATTTGAAAAGACCCTGATGCTGGGAAAGACTGAAGCCAGGAGAAGGGGACGACAGAGAATGAGATGGTTGGATGGCATCACCGACTCAATGGACATGAGTTTGAGTAAACTCTGGGAGTTGGTGATGGACAGGGAGGCCTGGCGTGCTGCAATCTATGGGGTCGCAAAGAGTTGGACACGACTGAGCAACTGAACTGTACTAAACTGAAAGATTTTCTCTTTATGGCCTGTATTTCAGTTATTTCATCATTGGTCTCAGTCCATTTAATTAAGATTATTTGTAGGATTAAATTAATCCTTTAAGAATTATTCCATTTCAATTTTTTAAAAATTTAAAGAATGATTTAAAAAAGTGACCCATTGAGTCTTACCTCTGAGGTACATTTGAGTGATTAATACCATCCATGTTTTCTCCAACTTCAGACTTATTTACCCAGCTGCCAACCAGGCATCTTCATTGAGATGAACCCATGACCTAAACAGAACTTAACATTTGTTAAGTGGAACACAGGTTGCCTAAGCTGAGCCTTGGTTTAATAATAGATCAAAAGAGAAATTGAAATAGAGAAGTCTGTCACTGACAGGTCCTGGAGGAAGTACGTGGACTCCTTGAGGGACCACACAGAATGAGAGAGAGAGAGAGAGGGTGGGGGGGGAGAGAGACAGGACCCAGGACACATGCCTTTAAGAAGGTCCTGTGTGAGTGCTTTGGGGTTCCTGGGCCAGGTGGGTCAATTCAAACCAAAAGCGGGCTTTTGGTGAGCTCCAGGGGAGTCTCACCTAAGGAGTGCATACGGCATGTAGAGGGTAGGAGGCAGGGGAGAACCACTGATCACAAGGGCTGGTGGGGAAGTCATATTGGGAACTCATAGTAATTTGTGACTGTGGGCTGTTATCCAGGGCATGTGCTACCTTGATGGGGCTAGTGAACACAAGGTTCCTGAAGGACACAAGGTTCAACAAAAGGGATGCCAAGGCAGAGCACCAGGAAGCAGCTTCGTTAAACTCTTGACACATATTTTACCAGCAATCTGGTTGGGTCCCTTAGCCCAGTCAATCAACACATAAAACTAATATCACACTTTCCAGTGCTAAAAATTTATACTACATTTTTCTAAAATAATTGACCACTAGAAAAATGCTTTGAATTGTTTCATATAATTTAATCCTTGCCACGTTCCTGTAGGAGAACAGATGCTATTCCTATTTGTACAAAGAAGCAGCAGACAGGGTGCTCAGGGCTGGTGCGCTGGGACGACCCTGAGAGATGGGATGGGGAGGGAGGTGAGAGGGGGGTTCGGGATGGGGACACATGTACACCCATGGCTGATTCACGTCAACGTATAGCAAAAACCACTACAATATTGTGAAGTAATTAGCCTCCAATTAAAAAAGAAAGAAAGAAAGAAATACCTGAGGCTCACACTGGTAATGGGAAGAGGATTTGGGAGCCCAACTTAAGAGTCTTCTAATGCAGACTCCAGGGCATATCATGTCAGTGCTATGGGCCGAATTCCTTAGCAGGTGGAATTTCCTTTGCCTGCTGTGTTTTTCTTTTTGTTCTGTTGATCCTTTAGGGAAAGAAGGAATAAGCATTCATGGAGACCCTACCTTATGGAAACTCTGTTAGGTGTTTACATAAAGTATTTCATTTAATCCTCATTATAGCCTATTAGTGGAGAAGGAAATGGCAACCCACTCCAGTATTCTTGCCTAGAGAATCCTGTGAACAGAGGAGCCTGGTGGGTTGCTGTCTATGGGGTTGCACAGAGTTGGACACAACTGAAGCGACTTAGCATGCATGCATAGCCTGTGAGAGACACATGACAGTTAGTCTTCCCTATTCAAGTTAAGGTATATCGTCAAAGGCACACACAGAAGGTGATGGAACAGGAATTTTATCTGCTATCAAATACCACATATGCACTTTCCTACAGCCAAGGTCATTATTTCCTTGCTGAACCTCCTCTGAGCCATGTCAAAGCACTCAAGGTTAGAAGAGTGCTGTGTGATTGTAGACGTTTTACTGTATGGCCCTGACTCAGCTACCTGCTAAACCGACCCAATTGGGAAACTCTTGGCTACTCACACTTCTCCCTGGCCTTCTGACTTTCCCCATCACAGCGTTTGTTCTGTGGAGGTATGTCTGTTAGGTTTAGGTCATGACTCTCTGTAGGCTTCAAACCAGCCAAATTAAGAAAGTCCTGTAGTCTAACATTCTGCCTATTGTAGCCTGAATTTCTCCCTTTCTGTTCTGTTTAACTCTTAACTGATGAGATTTCGTATCAGCTGGGAGGGGTAAGATAGGTTGATAGAGGTGAGGAAGACAGAGAAGGGTGAGGCACCTCCCAAACTTAGCAGCATAGTACAATCAAATCTCAGTTCCTTGAATCACATGGGCAAAGGCCATTATTCTTCTGATCAATATTTTATTCTCTTTTTTCTTCTTAGCATATAGATAGCTGCCTCAGGTCATAAATAAAATATATTTCATGAAATGAAGAATAGCAGGTATTTACCAAGAAAATAAAAATGAAAGAATGCATTATTTTATTCCATTGAAATGTTTGGCTGAACCCATAAGAATGAGGATGAGGCCATTCTTGGACACTTGCACTGAAATGAACAAAGAGAAAAATATTAAGGGCAAGGAAGAGGATATTTGGCATATGAGTGCAAGAGCTTCTTCAGGACCAGGGAGTGGAATGAAAATTGGCAAGATCATTGGGAGAATATGAATCAAACAGAATTAGGATGAAGTTTTCTAAGAGAATATGTTAGGAGAGCAAAAGGCTAATAAATAGCTCTTGTATTTAGATAAAAACAGGGGGAGTAAATCAGGAATTCAAAAGTAAGAGAAACTTAAGGAAGAAAAAAAACACTTTTCTTTGTAAATAGGAAACAAATGAAAATAAGATATCAGAAGTCAGCAAGATCTTATGGGGTGTCTACAGATGATCTTATGGAAGCCAAGCCCATTTCATTGCTATAGGAAACTCCCAGCTGAGTGCTGACTGTGGACATTTGATTTTCTTGAAGCTACATTTAAGTGTTTTTTGTTTTGGGCTTGTGTCTTGCACTCTGCGAGGGTTGGCAATAAGCCAGCAGTGTCCCAGAGTTCTGGAGAGTGGGCCAAGGTTAGATATTGGAATTGGTTCTTTAATTTAGTGCACTGATTGTTCTTAAAGAGAAGAACGAAGATTGTGAGAACACGTGTTAGAATTTTGTTATGAGAGATGAATACAAAATATTAAATTGACTCCAACAACTTGTGTCAACTTGAAAACTCCCTGTCTCTTAGGATAAAAGAAAATATAATCCTATTTAGAAATTCCTAGTGTAATCACAGATGTGGAATTGGTTCTTTTCATGAAACCTATTAATTAAAAAGTACATAATCCAAAGTCAGTTAAGTAGTAAGATATTACAAGTTCTTATTCCATTACCTTTTCAAAGTATGAATAATAACAATACACTCAACACTAGACATTCATATTTTTCCATGGGCTGCTAAAAAACAATGACAATGATTCCAGTTATGGTAGCAGCTCACTGTGACCTCACTTCCCTCTGGAATTATTTATTGGTTTCAGATGACTTTTACATTGAGGGATTAGTCATTAGTTAGACTTGATAAGAAACAGAACTAGAACTGGAGTTTCAAATATGTGTTGTTTTTCTGCTCACAATCAGAGATAAATTCACCATGGTTTTTCTCTTTATAGGCTCATGCCAAAATCTGGCATCTCTACGATACTTCTTTCCGCCCCACTCAGGGAGGCCAGGTGTCCATTGCCCTAAGCTCCCACTGGATCAGTCCTCGAAGAATGACTGAACACAGCATCAAAGACTGTCAAAAATCTCTTGACTTTGTCCTGGGCTGGTTTGCCAAACCCATATTTATTGATGGAGACTATCCTGAGAGCATGAAGAACAACCTTTCATCTCTTCTGCCTGATTTTACTGAATCTGAGAAAAAGTTCATCAAGGGAACAGCTGACTTTTTTGCTCTTTCCTTTGGCCCAACCTTGAGTTTTCAACTGTTGGACCCTCAGATGAAATTTCGCCAACTGGAATCTCCCAGCCTGAGGCAACTCCTTTCCTGGATTGACCTTGAGTATAACCACCCTCAAATATTTATTGTGGAGAATGGCTGGTTTGTTTCAGGGACCACTAAGAGAGATGATGCCAAATATATGTACTACCTCAAAAAATTCATAATGGAAACCTTAAAAGGTAGGATTGAAGATAAAATCCTAATTTCCTGTCAAAATCTACTGGATAAACAATCCTTAAGATGATCTTAATAAACTGTGTGAATTTATAGTTTTTAATCAGAATGTAGAAATTCATTTTGGCAATAGTAGGAATGCATTTATATAGCACTTTTCTCATCTGGGGGCTTGAGGAACTTAATTTTTTAAGTTCGTTTCATAAATGAGAAATGTTATTATGTTTATATAATTATAAAGGTTATAATGTTTAAAATTACTTGACTTTCAGAGTTACTACTCTAAATTTTTACATTATATTAAAGATTAAGTAAATCTCAAGATATTTAGATCCCTATACACATTTTTCCAGCTTAGATTGCTTGTACTGAATGAAGCACTTCGTATTTTTTTATTTTTTAAAAAGTGGCATCAATATTTTCTGGCAAAGAGTAAGTAGTCCATGTTTTTAAAGACTTAATTCATTTACTGCATCAAGCACAAACATAGGTACTTAGGATAGAAAAGTAGAACAAGATACCTTGGCCCAAAGAGCACCCATTAGAAACACGCAAAATCCAAATAAAAATTTTTGGAGATAACCCTGTTTGTGAGGACATTTATTTGCAGAGTTCTCTAGGTTCTACTGGCTTCCCAGGTGGCACAGTGGTAAAGAATCTGTCTGCCAATGCAGGAGACATGTGTTTGATCCCTGGGTCGGGAAGATCCCCTGGAGTAGGAAATAGCAACCCACGCTAGTATTCTTGCCTGGGAAATCCCATGGACAGAGGAGCCTGGCAGGCTACAATCCATGCAGCTTGCAAAGAGTTGAACATGAGTGAGCACGCATGCACTAGGTTCTATCAGAGCCTTTCATCAATGAGAAAGGTCATCAGTTTACCAAACAATAAACATTATACTTAATTTATTTCCCAAAATAATAAAATCCTCAAAATGCTCTTGCATCATGTGGCGAGTGCCCATCACAGGGTCACGATGCTCTTGTCCTCTTTCCTTTGCAGCCATCAGGCTGGACGGGGTGGATGTCATTGGGTACACGGCCTGGTCACTCATGGATGGCTTCGAGTGGCACCGGGGCTACAGCATCAGACGTGGACTCTTCTACGTCGACTTTCTAAGCCAGGACAAGAAGTTGTTGCCGAAGTCTTCAGCCTTGTTCTACCAAAAGCTGATAGAGAACAATGGCTTCCCTCCTTTACCTGAAAACCAACCCCTAGAAGGGACATTTCCCTGTGACTTTGCTTGGGGAGTTGTTGACAACTGCATTCAAGTAAGTCAGCTGACAAAACCAATCCGCAGTCTCACCAAGCCCTATGTCTAGTAAGTAGTGCTTCCTTATTAGGTTGTCATGGCACGTGGTCCATTCTTCAGGCCAAACATGGTTCCCTAGCGAGGGCACGAAAGACATCATTTGGAATGCTTCACACTTCTCTCCAAAAATCTTCCTGGCTTCATCTTGCACTTTAAATCAGCTTCGAAAGGGAACAGATTTAAAATATATCCATCTTTAAGATCTGATAAGATAGTAAAAGATTAAAATACTCCTCTCTTTAACACTGTGGTTTTCAATCCCTTTTAAAGTAGTTGTTGAGTTCTTCCATAAACAAGATGTAATACAGAACTCCACACTATCTGAGATCTCACTGGAGCTGCTGAGATAGAGGCAGGGACATTAGGCAGAGCCCTCCTGAGGCATAACTGTGGAACCCCCAAGATTGGTGAAATACCCCCGGAATGAGAGCCCTGGCTCAGTGATGCACTGATCGGAATGCCATTTCTAACAGCAGTTTTTGAATTGAAATGGTAAGGAAGTTCTTCAAAATGGTCAACCAAATATTTATTGAGCATCCTCTATGCAGTTAGCCCTCAATATCATTCTTAATTTTTTCAGCTTCAAAGGAATCTGTTTTCTAGGGTTTGATTAAATACTTTAGTGAGCACTTATTGGAAGCTTCGTGTGTATATTGTTAATTGTGGGAGGGAAGAGGGCTTAGTTGAGGGGAGTACACAGTGAGATGAGTAAGATATGGTTCCTGCTTTCAGAGGAGTCTATGGAGGGGAAATGATGGGTCACAAATTGTATAAGAGTGTGAACAGAGCATGGTGGCAAGTGAGCAGGGTGGTAGGGGATGGAGGTGTTGCTGAACAGAGTCTGTGTGTGAAAACAGAAACCCAGATAGAAACGAAGTTTGGTGTCCACAGACGAACAGAGCATTTTTAGCACACTGGGTGCTTCTAGCCAATTTGTTGGTTCTGCAGGGGAGGAAAAATAACTTCCCCTGTACCCTTCTGAGTGTTTAACTGAGACCCCTGTAGTAAGAGATAGATTGACATGAGAAAAACAAACAAGTTTATTAGTATGTATACCTGATGTATATATGGGAGATATCCTGAGAAGAATGAGTAACTCGCCAAAATGGCTTAAAATTTCAGGCTTAAATATTGTCTTAATAGGAAAAGGGGGAAAGTAAGTGATATTTAGGAAAGATGAATAGGCCCTTAAAAGAAGAGATGGGAGCTCTGATAGCTTGTGGCGAAGTTTGCCTGAATGTGATGTTGACTTCGAATGCCCTCTTCTGTGATAACAGTCAGGCTTCCCTCATTGGCAAAACTCCCACAAGGGGATTTATGACAATCCTTTTGAGTTTCTTTTGGAGGATTCATCTCTAGGCAGATAAGGGGAATTCAGAGAAAGCCCTTCCCTTGCATTTGCTATTTTTTCAAGTGCCTGAACCTCAAAATAATATACTGAAGGGGCATTTTAAGGGTGGCATACTTTGACTTCTATAGTCGTGTTTTGGGGCATCATATTCTGTTACCTTTTGGTTCAGAAGAGGTATTTGAAGAGAGTGCATGGATCTGGGGAAAGGCCTCCTAGCTGAAATGAGTTGCTGTTTCCTGGTAAATATCTAGTTGAAATCTTTGATTCATTAGGAAATAAATCAACACAATCGTTAATACTTTTTTTTTTCCTGCTGAGTCATATTATGCTTACATCTTATTCAGACCTCCAGTTAGTTTTAAGGACAGTCTCAACTTTAATCCCTTCCTTTGTTGTTGTTGTTCCCTAGCTCAATCATGTCTGATTCTATGACCCCATGGATTGCAGCATGCCAAGCTACCCTGTCCTTCACTATCTCTCAGAGTTTGCTCAAACTCATTTCCTTTGAGTTGATGATGCCGTCCAACCATAGTAATCCCTTCCTTATGATTTTAAAAAAAATTTTTTTTTAATACGAAGCATTTTAAAAGTCTTCATTGAATTTGTTACAGTATTGCTTCTGTTTTATGTTTTGGCTTTTTTGGCCATGAGACATGTGGTATCTTAACTCCCTGACCAGATATCGAGCCTCACCCCTCGCATTGGAAGGCAGAATCTTAACCACTGGACGGCCAGGGAAGTCCCCCTTCCTCACATTTCAAAAGCAACCAAGAACGCTATGTTCTCAAGAATATCTGAGCCCAGTAGCTTGTCTTCTGAGCTCTCCCTGGCTCCATTTGGGGTTTTCTTCCATCTGCTCCATCTCCCTCAACCCACTGCTATTTAGAAACTCTGTATTCTTCTCTCCTGCAAGTGGGATCCATGGTGGGGTTCAAGTAGGATCTGAAGGGACAGAAGAGGTGCTAGTGATGGAGGAGAGAGGAGGCAGGTGATCCCACAGTCCAACCTGGTTGATCCCTCAACGCTGTTCTGCCTCTCGACCTTCCACTGAGCCCTGCTTCCTGCTGGGTCCTGGGCCACCATAGTCATTGAGGGCTTGTGCTCTGTCCTATTTCCAACAGCAGCCCAGCCAGGGCTGGTAATTCCCTACTTCATCCTTTGTGAGGAGAAGGCTCTGCCAGTGTTTCTGTGCAGACGGTGTGAACTCAGGGAGCAGTGGGGATGCTGTGGGAGGTCCTTTACTTCTGCTCTGTTCCCCATCCAGGGATTGTGTTTGTCTTGGGAACTGGTCAGTGGTGAGAACATTTTAAGAATACATCCTGATTCCCCCAGAGAGAAGAAAATTGATCTGAAGCAACAAGTATGGCAGCAAAGAGGAAGGGAGATGGGGAGAGAATTCCTTTCTCTGCTTCCTAGAAGCAGTTGTTTTGACTTTGATCCAGTGCCAGCCACTCATCAGCCCTGGGGCTTTGCTCTCAGGTTGCACCGCTCAGGGTCACGGCTACCTCCACCTGTGAGGTAGAGACCTCAGAGGTCTGCAGAGCCGCACAGTCATCTCCTTTGCTGACCCAGCCAGACACAAACCACCATGACCGTGAACTCCTCCAGAAGCTCTCTAGTGGAAAAAGGCTGCAGTTGCTATTTTATTCTTTCTGCTTTTCACCTTGAGCTTTGTACTGTTTTGGCAGTGTGCTTTCCAAGCTAACTTCTAGCTGATAGAACGAAAATGAGTTTTTTGTTAGGGAAGTTCTGATAAGCATATGGATATGTTTTAATTTACAAGTGGATCTCTATACTTTTAATGCATTAGAGTCCTGAAAAGTGAATTTTAAGCCACTGAAATTTATCTTTTCACTTCTGGCTAGTATTTCAAGAATTCCCAGTATGAATGAGGCATGCATTTCACCTGAAAAAAATTTTAAATTATATCTCACCTGTCTGAGGTGACATACCTGTCTGAAGTCTGACCTTAGGCTTATTCACATGGATTGTCATTGTCCTTGGACCTAATTTCCCAGCTGAGAGGTTTGTTTTTCCATAACCACTAATGTTCATAGTAAATACAGAATCTGCTATGTACTGGGGATGGAGAGCAATTTTTTAACATTGGCTACTGTTAGGGAGACATTTCTTCCATAATATACTAAACACATAACATCATATCCTTCTGAAAGGTTCGACTTAATTATTTTTTTATTAATAAATAAATCAAACAAATTAATGGAGATTCTATAGAATTTTGCCTAAACATCCGTTTATAAATGACCTGTATTTTTAAGAAATAGACTTTTTGCTCAGAAATTACACCTTTGTATCTCATGTTTGTTTTCAGATGGACTGAATAAGAGCTGTTGTTTTGGAACAGTTATGGTAGAAAAGTTACGAATTTGTCAACTCAGAGCTCTATAAAATAATCCAAAGAATTCCTTCAAGCTATGAACAGTTTTACTTCCAAAGAGCATGCAAATATTTTTCTTGCGAAGTTGAGGAAACATGATTTGTGGGTGCATCACAGTGGAAAAATACTTCTGACAGCATTCCCACAAATTAGAGGAAATGTATGCGTGGGTGATCTACATAGGACAATTCTCCAGTAAAAGCAATTTCCCTCTGACACGCTGTATTTTATTACTTTCCTTTATAAACACAGCACCGACCCCTCTAGAGAAACAGAAGCTTATTTGCAACAGGCCTGAAAAGTGCAAGGAAACCTCTGCTAGAGATTCAAAACCAAAGTTTGACCTTTGCTTTTATATAGAGGGTCAAGCTCAGGAACCAACTCTGACAGGCTTATTTCTGAGAAGAAAACTGGCTTAGGTGGTGGGTCCTTGGGAATAAGAGCTTCCCTGATAGCTCAGTTGGTAAAGAGTCTACCTGTAATGCAGGAGACCCTGGTTCAATTCCTGGGTTGGGAAGATCCCCTGGAGGAAGGAATAGGATCCCCTGGAGAAGGAATAGTATTCTTGGGCTTCCCTTATGGCTCAGCTAGTAAAGAATCCACCTCCAATGCAATAGACCTGGGTTCGATCGCTGGTTGGGAAGATCCCCTGGAGAAGGAAAAGGCTACCCATTCCAGTATTCTGGCCTGGATAATTCCATGGATTGTATAGTCCATGGGGTCGCAAAGAGTCAGACACGACTGAGAGACTTTCTCACACACACACACACACCTTGGGATAAACAAATTTTTGTTTGCAAGTGGAGGAGGATTTGGTGATTTTGACTTTGTATTTTGTCCAGGTTTCCTAAATACTTATTTTCATTTTGTAGTCTTACAGATCAGAGATTGAGAACCATTGTTCTCATGATCATCACAGAAAAATAATTTAGAAATTTTTAAAAGCTATGTTAAAATATCCCATTATACGTGGATGACAGTATCATTTCCACATTCTCTGTCTTTTTCTACCATCAGTCAGAGGGAATTTGCTAATTCTGTTATGGACACTAATGCCAATAAAAGGCAGTAGTTTTGCATACTTCCCATGTCCTTGACCTTTAGCAAACCTCCATTTAGAATGTGATTTTAAGAAACACAATTTAAAGTATCATTTCATTTTCTGACTCTCACTCAGGTTTTAAGCTTTATCATTTTTTTGTCTTTTTTTTTTAAATTTGAAAGTCTCATATCATTGGCGATTTCTTATTCTAAAAGAAAAGTGTCCAAAATACTCTGCTTGCTTAACACAGACCAGAAATGTGTGAAGATTATTAATGTTTGTCATCTGAAGTGACCTCCAAAATTCATATTTCTTAAAGTAACAGTTCCAGACTTACAGAGAACTGTGAGTGAAACAAATGTGCACCGAACAGAGTGGAATATTTTCTTCCCCAGGAACTTCACTATTTATGAAAAACAGTTCAAACATTCAGTTAGGAAGGTTTCTATAGTATTTTTACCCACCGTGCTGGCTGGTTTGTTGACAGAACCAGAGCCGCACCAAACGACTTTTCAGGGCTGTCCAAGCGAGGCTAACGGTTCCTCTCCTCCCGCCAGGTGGACACCACCCTGTCTCAGTTCATTGACCCCAACGTCTACCTGTGGGACGTGCACCGCAGTAAGAGGCTCATCAAGGTGGATGGGGTTCTGACCAAGACGAGGAAATCCTACTGCGTGGACTTCGCCGCCATCCGACCCCAGATCGCCTTACTCCAGGAAATGCACGTGACGCATTTCCACTTCTCGCTGGACTGGGCGCTGATCCTGCCGCTGGGGAACCGGTCCCAGGTCAACCGCACGGTCCTGGAGTTCTACCGCTGCGTGGCCAGCGAGCTGGTGCGCGCCAACATCACCCCAGTGGTGGCGCTGTGGCGCCCGGCCAGCCCGCACCAGGGACTGCCGGCCCCCCTGGCCCGGCACGGCGCCTGGGAGAACCCCCACACCGCCCTGGCCTTTGCTGAGTACGCCAGCCTGTGTTTTCAAGACCTCGGCCGCCACGTCAAGTTCTGGATCACAATGCACGAGCCGTCCACGCGGAACATGACCTACAGCGCGGGGCACAACCTCCTGAAGGCGCATGCGCTAGCCTGGCGCACGTACGATGAGAGGTTCAGGCGCTCGCAGAAGGGAAGAATATCCATCGCCCTGCAGGCGGACTGGATAGAACCCGCCTGCCCTTTCTCCCCGGAGGACCGCGAGGTAGCCGAGCGAGTTCTGGAATTTGACATCGGTTGGCTGGCCGAGCCCATTTTCGGCTCTGGCGATTATCCACGTGCGATGAGAGACTGGCTGAACCAGAGAAACAATTTCCTCCTCCCTTATTTCACTGACGAGGAAAAGAAGCTAGTCCGGGGTTCCTTTGACTTTTTGGCGTTGAGCCATTACACCACCATCCTTGTAGACTGGGAGAAAGAAGATCCCATAAAATACAACGATTACCTGGCCGTGCAAGAAATGACCGACATCACCTGGCTCAACTCCCCCAGTCAGGTGGCCGTGGTGCCCTGGGGATTACGCAAGGTACTGAACTGGCTGAAGGCCAAGTACGGAGACCTCCCCATGTATATAATATCCAACGGCATCGATGATGATCCGCACGCAGCCCAGGACAATCTGAGGGTGTATTACATGCAGAATTATGTGAACGAAGCTTTGAAAGGTAAGGAGCACTCAGTACAGAGGTTTCTTGGGGGTTATGCCAACTGGGAACCTTATCAGATGGCTTCATAGCAGTCTTGCCTACTTCACATACTTAAAGACTGAACCCAAGTTCGTCAAAGTAGGTTCAAAGTATGTAAAACCTACTATGTTAAATGTAGCTAAGNATGCCAACTGAGACAGGGGGTTATGCCAACTGAGAACCTGATACAAGAAACTCTCAAACATATACACAGACTGTCATCCACAGAGCAAGTGCTATCCATTCCTTGAAAAAGTCCAAGTGCTAGCTAGTTTCCCCAAGGAAAGAGGAGTTTGACTAAAAGTGGAATATGAAAAATTCCTCGAAACTATTCTAGGTTGCTAAGAGCCCCGACCATCTCTTTCCTTATCAGATGGCTTCATAGCAGTCTTGCCTACTTCACATACTTAAAGACTGAACCCAAGTTCGTCAAAGTAGGTTTAAAGTATGTAAAACCTACTATGTTAAATGTAGCTAAGTATTTCTCTTGATGGTTGCCACTTTGTCTTCGGATAAAAGGAGCTTTACTGTTGAAATCTAATTTAATCGGAAGTAGTTTGAAATGGTATTGACAATTTCTCTGATGCACCAGNAGTAGGTTCAAAGTATGTAAAACCTACTATGTTAAATGTAGCTAAGTATTTCTCTTGATGGTTGCCACTTTGTCTTCGGATAAAAGGAGCTTTACTGTTGAAATCTAATTTAATCGGAAGTAGTTTGAAATGGTATTGACAATTTCTCTGATGCACCAGGGCTCGGTAAAGGCAAAATGTTGTGGGCAAAATATTTTAATAACTTTTCTCCTGTCCTTTTTTTTTTTTTCCCCTAGCCTATATATTGGATGGTATCAATCTTTGTGGATACTTTGCTTATTCATTTAACGATCGCACAGCTCCGAAGTTTGGCCTCTATCGTTATGCGGCAAATCAGTTTGAGCCCAAACCGTCAATGAAACATTACAGGAAAATTATAGACAACAATGGCTTTCCAGGTCCCGAAACTCTGGGAAGATTTTGTCCAGAAGAATTCACCCTGTGTACAGAGTGCAGCTTTTTTCATGCCCGAAAGTCTTTACTGGCTTTCATAGCTTTTCTACTTTTTGCCTTTGTTATATCTCTTTCTCTAATTTTTTACTACTCTAAGAAAGGCAGAAGAGGTTACAAATAGTCTTGATATTTTTCTTATTTGAAATAATTATACACACACATCAGCTGTTAACATTTGCACTTCTCAGTGTTGTGAACTAGATTTTATATATCTGACTTCTAGAAAACCTTTTCATAACATGTGATAGGTTTTGAAATGAGCGTGATTGTAAAATATTGAATAATGTGAATAGTGCCTGAATTTGTTCTATTTCCAGGGGAGGTATGTTAAAAAAGATTGATAAGGGCCATCGTTTCTGTACACAGTCTATAACAAAGCGTGAAGAATGGAAACCATCTTGTAACATTTCTATATAAATTAAGATTAAGAATATTTTTATCTGTGCCCATTCCTGTGTGTAATCTTTGCCTTGAAATCATAATTGCAAGTATTGGAATCAAATGTTAAATCCTGAATAACCATTCTGAACTGCCATGATATGCCTAATGGTCTCTGTGAAGCCAAGTTCCCCTTGAAAAATAAGATGGCAGAATATAGAACAGATGACAAAGGGCCCTAGGTTGGAATGTTCCTTTTAAAAGCAAGGTTTCTATCAAATACTGTTAGTATTAATTTATATATCTTTTTAATGATATGCTTAGCAGAGCAAATTACAGAATTCTGTATCTTATATAAAATATATTTCTTTGTATTTTGAGACACTCTCTAAGCCCCAAGTTCATGAGGGATTTGTGTCCTTATCGAGGGCCTGCACATAGGGGACTTTTACTAAATGTGTGCTGAAAAATAAGCATGAATTATGCGATACTGGGCCCTTAAGAAAGCATAAACCGACTGTGAAATGCATTATAGCGCAGTGGCTGGAGGGGACAGAAAGGAGGAAAAAGTCCTTGTTATGAGCAACATTGCGATTAATTTGTTTATAAACTCTTTTATTTAGAGCAGACCTTGGAATGAATGAGGTGACCTTTTCTGAAAGAATAAGAATGAAACAATAACTCATTTTATGAGGAGTGACTCCACTTTCTGTTCTTTAGAATGTGCCATAATTTCTTTGAATTGAGTTTTGAAAATTCTTAATAGGTTCAAAAGCATTTGGTCTAATAACACTGGAAGGTTTGTTTTTATAATTGCTGAGGTCCATTTTATATTTTTTGCTGCTACTTCTGTGGAGCTAGCTTTACATGAGTTTTGCTTTGAACTTTTATACTGCAACTGGCTACTGATTTTTAGAAAGGGCTAATTGGGTCTTATCCTTTAATGCCCCTGAAATAAATCTTGCTGATTTTCAAACAGGGAAGTCTATTACACTGGAGTTGAGGATGATTTTATAGATAAGCCAAAATGATATCAAGCAAGATAAACCAATATCATATCTGGCATAACTAATCTTGCTGACACAGGGTTCTAGTGAATTAAAAAAAACTGTACTGGAGAAGGAAATGGCAACCCACTCCAGTGTTGTTGCCTGGAGAATCCCAGGGATGGGGGAGCCTGGTGGGCTGCCGTCTATGGGGTCGCACAGAGTCGGACACGACTGAAGCGACTTAGCAGCAGCAGCAGCAGTACTGTATTATTTATCATCTTTAGAGGTGGTATGATTTTTTTCCATGAAAGATAAGCTTTTTGGTGGTACTCTTTTAAAAATCAGACTTACCGTTAAAATCACAAACTAGGGAATAATAGTTTATTTTATGTGTATATTTTTCTGATTATAATAGTAATATATGCTCATTGTAAAAAATTTAAGATCACAGAAACTATGTACAGAAAAAATATTACCTGTAATTTCACCACCTTGAGGTAGCCACTATTAACATGGTGTATGTATGATATTTTGTATAGTCAGATCTTATTGAAAATAGTTATGTCTTTATTAATTTTCATTGTGTGCATTTCCTTTGTCATTAGTCTTCAAAAGCATGATTTTTAATAGTTGTAGAGTAACTCCACTATGTGAATTTATCACAATTTATTTAATCATTCCTATTTGTTGCACCAGTTTCTTATTGTTAATTATGGTGAAATAATGGATGTTGTTTAAAAATAAATTTCCTGCTACAATATTTAATTTCCTTCAGTGTAGAGAGAAGTAATCTTGTCCCTTGATAAAGTCTTGTAATAAATCTACTTGCAACTTTGTCTTCTTACATGATCAAATGACTAAATAAATTTCTTAAGTGTTTTTCTTTTGAATTACTTAAACCACATAGAATATGATCTGAGTGCTGAAGAAAGGGGTCTGAAAACAGGAGGAGTGAGCTTCGAGACTGGAATAAGTTAAGGGTGGAGAGGGTGCCCCAGGCTAGTCCCTACGGTTGATCTGAGAGGGAATTTCAGACCCTGAAAGAGACGCCAAAGAACCAGAGGGAAATGATACCTCAGCACCGCTCAAAAAGGTTATCAGGTGAGCATCAGGCTAGCTTTGAGACCCCTTGGTCCTCAGTGGGAGATTGGTGGTTCCCCATGGGCAGCAAAGAAGAGAGGGCACCTCCCAGATGAGGCTGGAAACTGGGGGCAGTGAGAGGGCTAGAAAGCCTTTCTAGTCCAATGGGGTGAAGAATCCTCATTTCTTAACCGGCTTCTCTGGGCCTTNGCATTAGTGATGTTGAATGAAATCATTAGATTTCCTTCTCCAACAGAGATCTCTTTCATCACTGTTCTTGACAAAGTACAGTGATTTTCCAGAATATTTTCTTTTTATACAGCTGTATTGACAAAAATACCTTTGAGGAAGGGAAATACTTTGATAAAAAACAGTATTTATATTTCACAGTAAGGGAATAGAATATCCAGAAATTTCTAGGCCATGAGATAATGTAATATAAGCTTGCTTAATATACTATAAAAGTGCCAGTTAATGTACAGAATATGTTGCCATTGGTATTATTTCCCACTTGGTTCCATCTCACAATTCAAACATAATTTTTCTAAGCAATCCTTTTTAATATAACTATAGTATTTTTTCTTTGCCTAATGTAACACTATAGTCATATTTCTACGTAACTGCCACTCACTAGAATTTACATTTTTTATTCCTTCAAAAGCAAAATGGTAATTATTCTTCCCACAGTGTTGAAGATCTGTGAACTTAATCTACTACTGTTCTGCCAAGATTAGAATTTCTTTCTTTTTGTTTGTTTTGCACTGCCTCTCAGTCTTGGTATCCATATTCATGTGTAAAATCACATTGCATAGAACAGTTTATAAACTTTTAAGTTATGATGAACATTTTTCACAACATTCAATGTTCTTCTATAACATTATAAAATCATTTAAAATAATCTCATGGGATGGCCAACAAATAAGATCTTACAACACGTATTTGATGAGCATTTATGAACTTTTTGTTATTTTAAACAATGTTATGATCAAAATACTTTTAAATTTTCCAGTTTCATAAGTAAAGGATGGTGCTGTGTTACATGTATCTTTTGAGAAGATTGAGTATCATTTCAGTTCAGTCATTCAATTGTGTCTGACTCTGCAATCCCATGGACTGCATCATGCCAGGCTTCCTGTCCATCGCCAACTCCTGGGGCTTACTCAAACTCATGTTCATCGACTGGGTGATGCCATTCAACCATCTCATCCTCTGTCATCCCCTTTTCCTTCCACCTTCAATATTTCCAAGCATCAGGGTCTTTTCAAATGAGTCAGCTCTTTGCGTCAGGTGGCCAAAGTATTGGAGTTTCAGCTTCAGCATCAGTCCTTCCAATGAATATTCAGGACTTATTTCCTTTAGGATGGACTGGATGGATCTCCTTGCAGTCCAAGAGACTCTCAAGAGTTTTGTCCAACACCACAGTTCAAAGGCATCAATTTGTCTGTGCTCACCTTTTTTTATAGTCCAACTCTCACATTCATACATGACTACTAGAAAAACCATAGCTTTGGCTAGACGGGCCTTTGTTGGCAAAGTAATATCTCTGCTTTTTAATATGCTGTCAAGGTTGGGAAATTTCTTCCTTTTCTAGCTTTTGTTCCAGGGAGCAAGTGTCGTTTTATTTCATGGCTACAGTCACCATCGCAGTGATTTTGGAGTCCCAAAAAATAAAGTCTCACACTAATTTGATTTTTTCCCCACTTATTTGTCATTAAGTGATGGGACCAGATGCCAAGATCTTAGTTTTCTGAATGTTGAGTTTTAAGCCAACTGGTGTCATCTGCATATCTGAGGTCATTTAGATTTCTCCCAGAATCTTGATTGTATCTTGTGCTTCATCCAACCTGGCATTTCTCATTATGTACTCTGCATATAAGTTAAAAAAGCAAGGTGACAATATATAGCCTTGATGTACTCCTTTCCTAATTTGGAACCAGTCTGTTNGCATATCTGAGGTCATTTAGATTTCTCCCAGAATCTTGATTGTATCTTGTGCTTCATCCAACCTGGCATTTCTCATTATGTACTCTGCATATAAGTTAAAAAAGCAAGGTGACAATATATAGCCTTGATGTACTCCTTTCCTAATTTGGAACCAGTCTGTTGTTCCATGTCCAGCTCTAAATGTTTCCTTGACCTGAATACAGATTTCTCAGTAGGCAGGTCAGGTGGCTTGGTATTCCCATTTCTTAAAGAATTCTCCATAGTTTGTTGTGATCCACACAGTCAAATGCTTTGGCATAATCAATAAAGCAAAATTAGATGTTTTTCTGAAACTCTCTTGCTTTTTTGATGATACAACGGATTTTGGCAATTTGATCTCTGGTTCTTCTGTCCTTTCTAAATTCAGCTTGAACATCTGGAAGTTCAAGGTTCATGTACTGTTGAAGCTTGGCTTGGAGAATTTTGAGCATTACTTGGCTAGAGTGTGAGATGAGTACAATTGTGTGGTAGTTTAAACATTCTTTGGCATTGCCTTTCTTTGGGATTGGAATGAGAACTGACCTTTTCCAGTTCTATGGCCACTGCTGAGTTTTCCAAATTTGCTGGCATATTGAGTGCAACACTTTCACATCGTCATCTTTCAGGATTTGAAAGAGCTCAACTGGATTTCCATCACCTCCACTTGCTTTGTTCATAGTGATGCTTCTTTCTAAGGCCCACTTGNACCTGATGCAAAGAGCTGACTCATTTGAAAAGACCCTGATGCTGGGAAAGATTGAAGGCAGGAGGAGGACAGAGGATAAGATGGTTGGATGGCATCACTGACTCAATGGACATGAGTTTGAGTAAGCTCTGTGAGTTGGTGATGGACAGGGAGGCCTGGCATGCTGCAGTCTATGGGGTCACAAGAGTTGGACACCACTGAGTGACTAAACTGAACTGAACATCTTAGCAATCTCTCCAGTCCTGGCAGTAAAGCACAAATCTACAAAGTCCACCAAGGATCATAGCTGTTGATATGAGGGGCTTGTGAACAGTTGGATCTGGTTCTCTTCAACATCCATCATTCTGATTCATCCTTGTGATTTTGTTAAAGTTAAGTGGAAACTGTGCATATTTGATGCATGTCAAGATCACTTGTGGGTGTCCAGGTGGCTCAGTTGTAAAAAAAATCTGCCTGCCAAACAGGAGATGCAGGTTTGATCCTTGGATTGGGAAGAGTCCCTGGAGGAGGAAATGGCAACCCACGACAGTATCCTTGCTTGGAGAAGCCCATGGACAGAGAAGCCTGATGGGCTGCAGCCCCTGGAGTCACAAACAGTTGGAAACGACNACAGGAGATGGAGGTTTGATCCTTGGATTGGGAAGAGTCCCTGGAGGAGGAAATGGCAACCCACGACAGTATCCTTGCTTGGAGAAGCCCATGGACAGAGAAGCCTGATGGGCTGCAGCCCCTGGAGTCACAAACAGTTGGAAACGACTGAGTGACTGAGCACACACACAATGATGCCTTGCACTGCTGTCTTTAAAAGTCTTCAAGAGTATCGTGCTACCATGAATTTATATTTTTATCCACAATATTTTTGGAATGCGAATGACAAGTGATTATTTTATTTCTGAATACTGTTACATAATGTCAAGATCATCATAAAATGACTTTGCAAACAGTGAGTGTTTTCCGTGCATTCGTAGTGGATGTCTCTTGTTGGATGTCTCTGTAGCCTTCTATTCATTTTCTTTTCCTTCCAATGAACTCTCTCTTTTGTTTCCTTTTCTCCAGTCAGTCAGGGGAGACATTCAGGTATGAAATTCTATGGATTTTTTTCATTCTGATATTTCTAGCATCCACCTTCATTTGGATACTTGCTGCCGTTGTGCTCTTTGAACTTTTTTCACTTACATTTTTCCAGTAATCCCTAAATGGGTTCCTGGCGTGTGTCCATTCTGCACATCATTTTGATTCGGTCACTTCTCTCTTCAAATACTCTTAATGTGTGTCACGACTCCCCACAGTCAGCTGACATTTGCTGTCAAGTCTTTCTTCTCAGGTCCTCTGGGTTCATCCTTAACCTTGCTGAACGTTAGAATCAGCACCTACCACTTCTTACCAGGACTCTCGTGATTGTCTAATCGTTTCCATTAGATTATAAAATGCTCTGAGGAAGGGACTGCATCTTAGTTGACTTGTTATTCCCTAGCATGTATATTAGTTGCTTGAGAAATATTTCTTGAATAAATACTTAATAAAAAGGGATAAAAATGCATTATAGATGGTTATTTGAAAAGAGTTCACTTTTTTTTCAGTTACCGAGGCTCAGTTGAACTCTGTTACCTGGAGTTTTGCCAATCAGACTTCTTTTTAGTAATATTTATAATGATAATTGGTGTTCATAGTGATTACCCTAGGGCTGTACAAAATCTCGAAATGACTTCTCAGTTATTTAAAAGAAGATCATATTAAGATGCTTGTTTCTAGTTAACAGATTCATTATATGTATCATCATGGATTATCCATTTAAAAATAATTAAAATGAAATTAAAATTCACAATAATATCACACTGAACATTAATCTTCCTTTGATGATTAGTTCATTCAACAAATAATTAGCACACACTAAATATGTACACGTTAATAGAGTTATTAAGCAGGATGTTCTACTTTAGTCATTTTATGTGTATTGGAAATGCCTTGTGCTTCCACTGTGCTAGATAATGGCTTGCTGTAATTGATGCACAGTGCGATATCTAATCACTTTTTTCGGTAGCCATTAAGCAAAATGTGGCTCTTTAAAACTGTGTATTTAGGGGCTTCCCAGGTGGTGCTAGTGGTAAAGAATCCGCCTGACAATGCAAGAGATGCAAGAGATGCTGGTTTGATCCCTGGGTGGGGAAGATCCTGGAGAAGGAAATGGCAACCCACCCTAGTATTCTTGCCTGGAGAATCCCATGGACTGAGGATCCTGGCGGGCTACAGTCTATGGGGTCACAGAGTCAGACACGACCAAGTGACTAAACCACAACAACGTCTATCGGCCTATTACCAATGACCATCTAATGGTGGTCACCCTTTCAGTACATAGTGGTAAAGCTGAAAACACCTAATTGTGAATTTCTTTTTAAATTCAGAATTCTTTTTACCAAATCCTGCTGTTGGCTTATGCTTGGAATACGTGACCAAATGTTAGGTGTTTGAAAAGGCTCATCCCAATTAAAAAAAAAAAAAAAAGCCAACTTCAGAAAATGCCCATTCTTTGTCTCTATGTATATTACTTTTGAGTGTTGTTCCTTTGGAACTCTGCTGACAGCTGCCATATCACCCAGTGGAGCAATCGCAGACATCAAACAAAAGCCATGTGTGTTTCTTGGTTGTAGACACAGACACTCAAAGCCTGTTTTCAAGTAAACACAGGGCTGATCACATGCAAACTCATGGTCACTCACGCACACACACTTACACACCCTCCACACCCTCAGCTGATTCTGCAGTAGCTTCTCCTAGCTGTACTTTCTGAACGACCTTCCTAAACTAGATTCTGTCTTTGCTCTCCTGTGGACTCTTTCAGAAAGCAGTAGTGAACATCCTCTATATTTTACCAAAAATTTGTTAGTCAAAGCTAGCCCTTTTGTCCTCTTAGGAACTTCCCTGCTGTAAGCTAAGAGACTGAGCCCCTGCTTATCTAGAATTGAATGGTAATAATAAACATTTGTCAAGCTTTATCTTTAAAAGTAAGCCATTATCCCTGTTTTATAAATGAAAGAACCGGGGCTTGCAGAGGTTAATCACCTGCCGAAGGGTCACAGCAGGAAGGTGGAGGATTTGAACAGGCAGGATTATTCCAAAGCTTGCACGCTGAATTATGGTATGGACTGAATTTATTTCCATCATGTGGTAAGTGGCTGGAAGAATCCAGAACTTCCTTAGGCCTGAGCTAATTAGTCTCAGGGAAAATGAGGGGCTCAGAAAGAGACAGACACTAATTTAAATCATTAGTGACTATTTAAAGTTAAGGTTCACGTTGGTTTTCTAGAAGAGGTGCCAACTGATTTACAAGAAGAGAGATGATTGCTGGCTTAGAGAGCCGCCGAAAGCCTCTAGTAGGACAGACTGTAAATGGCAGATTTATGAGACAAATTACTGACTAGATTGGCAATAAAAAGTGCATTAAACACTCCAATCCAAACCACCAGCGGGTGGAAAACCAGAAATCACCATTGCTATGTGTCCGATTCCCGGGCAGGGCCTGTGTTGAGAAGGGCCCGGAGCTTGGTTTAATGTTCTTCTGTGACTGTCTTGCAATCCCTAATCTAATTTTATCTTTGAACTTGAGTTTTGTGAGGGGGCTGATGGGCCAGTGCTCCACATAGGCCATGGAGATGTGCCAGGCGGCAGTGCCGGGGTGGCTGGTTGGGGTGCTGTGAGCAGTCCAGCTGCTCGCATTTGGCTCAGGACACCCATGGTGACTGGGGAAATTCAGGGTCCTGAGGGAGTGGGCAGGACAGGACAGGGGCCGCTTAGTGGCAATAACAGAGACAACAGCCGAAGTGGCCACAGGCAACGCTGCAAGTCAGAGGAAATGTTAGAGGAGATATTGGAACAACACTATAAATCCACATTTAAAGTGAACTTCAGACTTATATGAAACACATTTGTACAGAGAGTGAAATATTCTAGAAAAATCATTCCTCAACAATCATCAGTTCTATATGTAATAAAATGGACATTTTGACAAATTCATCAGAAATTTATCCCAATGTAATATCCCCAAATAATCCCAACAATGTTGTCACAGCCTAAAAGTTACTCTTTATAGCTCCAGTAAGAGTTGCATAGGCAGAAAGGGCCTCAAAATCGAAAACTGTCAAAAAGTATTTATAATCTTGTATTTTAAGAGCATCCAATATTGCTTTCAAGTATATTTACTAAAAATTAAATTGCTGAAAGTAAAGATTTTGATGATCTAATAAATTTTACAGAAAAGTGAGCCAGAAAAAAGAAATCTGGCAATCAAAATATCACACCATAAAGTATTATCATGTATTATATTATGACACCAAAATATTATTTTGAAAGTTTCTAAAATTTAGTTGTTTCTCATGTATCACTATTACCCCTATTACTCTTCTGAAAGTAACAAAATATTTCTAAAAGAAGAAATCCTTTTGTTTTAGTACCTTTATATGAGCACATTTCCCTGCTTTTTAAACAAGGGGATTTCGTTGTCATTTTGTACTGACTCCTTCCAGCATGCAGCCCTGCTCCCAGAAGAAAGAGATGATATTATAGGAGAACAAAGAAGGTAAGGTTTTCTACCCAAAGTCCCAGGTTCCTTTTCATCCTGACAAAAAAATACAGCCCAAAGCAGAGGGATTGGTCAGCTTGGGACTGGGGTGAGAGTGAGTCGGAGGGACTAGGTGAAACTTCAGGCCCCTGAAGGGCAAGCCTGGGTTTGGAAGCAGTCTGTGCTTTTCTTCTGGTCGCCACAGCAGCACATTAGGTGTGGAGTGACATTAAAGAGGAAGAAAGCCTGAGGAGAACGGATTGGTTTTCTGCTTAGTCACTACTCTGGTAAAAAGTACTGGTATATTTTATGTTTATTTTTATTTTCATCCTCTTTTTCTTCTCTCTGGAATTAGAACTGATTTACTCAGGGCTTCCCTTGTGGCTCAGCTAGTAAAGAATCCGCCTGCAACGTAGGAGACCTGGGTTCGATTCCTGGGTTGGGAAGATTCCCCTGAAGAAGGGAAAGGCTACCCACTCCAATATTCTGTTCTGGAGAATTCCATGGACAGTATATCCATGGGGTTGCAAAGAGTCAGACACAACTGAGTGATTTTCACTTCACTTTACTCAGGGGAGGGGAGTCACAGAAGAGCCAGATATCTGACCCTGGGCTTGAGATTTTTACATGAGCCCAGCTTTGCCTTTTATTGCAATGAGATCTTTGCAAACCATGGAAGGCCTTCCATTCTTCAATTTTCTCATGTGTGGTGGTGAAGGGGCAATGACAGCTGATACATTTTTGGTGACACTGTTTTGATTCAAGCTAAGGAAGCAGGCGTTGCCTACTATCGTTTTGTGTTTGTCAGAGCAAATGTCAATACAGGGGGAATAGACACATACCATGTTGGTATTAAGAAAGTGCTTTGATTTTGTTGATCCNAGGTGGAAAACCAGAAATCACCATTGCTATGTGTCCGATTCCCGAGTAGGGCCTGTGTTGAGAAGGGCCCAGAGCTTGGTTTAATGTTCTTCTGTGACTGTCTTGCAATCCCTAATCTAATTTTATCTTTGAACTTGTGTTTTGTGAGGGGGCTGATGGGCCAGTGCTCCACATGGGCCATGGAGATGTGCCAGGCGGCAGTGCAGGGGTGGCTGGTTGGGGTGCTGTGAGCAGTCCAGCTGCTCGCATTTGGCTCAGGACACCCATGGTGACTGGGGAAATTCAGGGTCCTGAGGGAGTGGGCAGGACAGGACAGGGGCCGCTTAGTGGCAATAACAGAGACAACAGCCGAAGTGGCCACAGGCAACGCTGCAAGTCAGAGGAAATGTTAGAGGAGATATTGGAACAACACTATAAATCCACATTTAAAGTGAACTTCAGACTTATATGAAACACATTTGTACAGAGAGTGAAATATTCTAGAAAAATCATTCCTCAACAATCATCAGTTCTATATGTAATAAAATGGACATTTTGACAAATTCATCAGAAATTTATCCCAATGTAATATCCCCAAATAATCCCAACAATGTTGTCACAGCCTAAAAGTTACTCTTTATAGCTCCAGTAAGAGTTGCATAGGCAGAAAGGGCCTCAAAATCGAAAACTGTCAAAAAGTATTTATAATCTTGTATTTTAAGAGCATCCAATATTGCTTTCAAGTATATTTACTAAAAATTAAATTGCTGAAAGTAAAGATTTTGATGATCTAATAAATTTTACAGAAAAGTGAGCCAGAAAAAAGAAATCTGGCAATCAAAATATCACACCATAAAGTATTATCATGTATTATATTATGACACCAAAATATTATTTTGAAAGTTTCTAAAATTTAGTTGTTTCTCATGTATCACTATTACCCCTATTACTCTTCTGAAAGTAACAAAATATTTCTAAAAGAAGAAATCCTTTTGTTTTAGTACCTTTATATGAGCACATTTCCCTGCTTTTTAAACAAGGGGATTTCGTTGTCATTTTGTACTGACTCCTTCCAGCATGCAGCCCTGCTCCCAGAAGAAAGAGATGATATTATAGGAGAACAAAGAAGGTAAGGTTTTCTACCCAAAGTTCCAGGTTCCTTTTCATCCTGACAAAAAAATACAGCCCAAAGCAGAGGGATTGGTCAGCTTGGGACTGGGGTGAGAGTGAGTCGGAGGGACTAGGTGAAACTTCAGGCCCCTGAAGGGCAAGCCTGGGTTTGGAAGCAGTCTGTGCTTTTCTTCTGGTCGCCACAGCAGCACATTAGGTGTGGAGTGACATTAAAGAGGAAGAAAGCCTGAGGAGAACGGATTGGTTTTCTGCTTAGTCACTACTCTGGTAAAAAGTACTGGTATATTTTATGTTTATTTTTATTTTCATCCTCTTTTTCTTCTCTCTGGAATTAGAACTGATTTACTCAGGGCTTCCCTTGTGGCTCAGCTAGTAAAGAATCCGCCTGCAAGGTAGGAGACCTGGGTTCGATTCCTGGGTTGGGAAGATTCCCCTGAAGAAGGGAAAGGCTACCCACTCCAATATTCTGTTCTGGAGAATTCCATGGACAGTATATCCATGGGGTTGCAAAGAGTCAGACACAACTGAGTGATTTTCACTTCACTTTACTCAGGGGAGGGGAGTCACAGAAGAGCCAGATATCTGACCCTGGGCTTGAGATTTTTACATGAGCCCAGCTTTGCCTTTTATTGCAATGAGATCTTTGCAAACCATGGAAGGCCTTCCATTCTTCAATTTTCTCATGTGTGGTGGTGAAGGGGCAATGACAGCTGATACATTTTTGGTGACACTGTTTTGATTCAAGCTAAGGAAGCAGGCGTTGCCTACTATCGTTTTGTGTTTGTCAGAGCAAATGTCAATACAGGGGGAATAGACACATACCATGTTGGTATTAAGAAAGTGCTTTGATTTTGTTGATCCCCTGAAAAAGTCTCAGGAATTCTAGAACTCGGCAGACCATCCTTTGAGAACCACTGTTCCCTGGTGTCATTTGGAGACCTCCAACAACTGATCCTAAGCTCTAGCATTCAGAGAGGGGCCAGAAAACTGAGAGAGGAAAATAAGAGCAGGCTTGTCAGGAGCCTTTCATGTCAAGCCCCGATATGAAAGAATTAAAACTCGAACCAAAATATAGAAACATGTAAGAGTAGCCAGTCATATTTTTAAAAGGCTTTCTACATGATTTATGAACAAAAAATATAATGAACAAATTGAAAGAGAATAGAAATCAGTGTTGGGACTTGACTTAGTGGCCTACAAACTCAACTGGAAGTAATATTTTTAAACATAGAGCAAAAAATGTAAGGAGAAAACAATCATGAGTTAAAAGAAAGACTATTAGAGGATGTATTTGGAAGAACTAACCTGTGAATAAAAGAAGATCCAGAGAGTAGAAAAGGAACAGATGAAGAAAAGGCACTAATTAAACTAATAAAGAAGAAAATGTCCTTGAGATTAAGAAAGACTTAAAGGTGCAACTTGAAACTACTCACCAAGTTCCAAGCAGAAGGGGCAAGAAAAAGAAAAATTCCCCCAAGCTTGTCTGGAAAATTCTTCAGCTACCAAGAGTGAAGAGAAACCGTAGACAGAGATAACCAGCTACTTAAGGAATCAGACCGCCATATTGTTTTGTATGAAGCACCTGAGCTGGAAGATGACAGAATGAATGGCAGCAGAGAGAAAAGGACTGCGACCCGGATTCCTGTATCCACTCAAGATGTCTTTCCCCTTTCAGGACAGAGGAGTGCGTGATGTGCGACAGTCCGGAAAATACATCTCTCATGCATGTCAGTACCAGAGGAAACTATTAGAGGGAGGACTGTGTGACCAAATAACTACCCTAACCAATGCTCTACCCCCCTCCACCTGCGCCACCACCAGAGGCAGGAGAACATGAGAGGGAGGGGAGTGCTCAGCAAGGAACATTTGTGCATGCCCAGTGGCTAAGCCATGTCTGACTCTGCGACTCCATGGACTGTGGCCCATCCAGGTCCCCTGTCCGTGGAATTCTCCAGACAAGAATACCTGAGTTTGTTGCCACTTCTTCCTCCAGGGGATCTTCCCGACCCAGGGATCAAACCCTCCTCTCCCGTGTCTCCTGCGTCCCCTGCATAGGCAGGCAGTTTCTTTATCGCTGCGCCACCTGGGAAGCCCCAGTGCACATACAGTTAAATTTAAGTGGACAGTAATAGACCAGGAATGTATGCTAGCTACTCCAAAGAATGAATTCTTAAAATAGAAAGGAACTATGTAAGGGTAATTCTAATAATAATCTAGGATGAAAAGTACTGAGCTATCTCAGAGAAATCTAGAAGTTAGGGGTGAATGGGGAGAAAAGTTATGAAGCAAAGTATGTGAAAAATTTTATTTTGGTCTGGGTGAGGGCACATTTGAGAAGAACAGCAGTAAAAATATTCTAAAAGGCTGACCTAATTAATTAGACTAGCTGAGTGAAGGAAAGAAATTAAATTAAAAAAAAAAAGAATTACAGAAATATGTTTTGTTATGAGGTCCTAGAAAGGCGATGCAGACATTTAAGGTACAGAAAGTTACAAAACAACAGCACTAACAAAATTTAAAAAGACAGTGAAAAAAGAAACCCAGCACCACCCCCACCAAAAAAATAGCAAAAGAAAAAGGAGAGAACAAAGTAAACCAAAGTGAATAAAAAGTAAACATAAAATCGGAAGGAATAAGATAAACTACAAAAAAAAAATACGAGGATTAAATCAAGGAAAGAGAAACGCTAATAGCCAGAAGTCTGAGGGGCGTGAGAACTGAACATAACGCTGTGTCCCGGATGGCATCTTGGGAGAGAAGATGGACATTAGGAAGAAACGAAGGAAATCTGCTTTTGTTTTTAGCTTCAGCAAAAAGTGGAGTTAGCAGGCTCCAGCGGGTCACACGACCCCAAGGACTGGGATGCAGTGGGGCCTCTGATTCACCGATGCGCTCTCATGAGCCAGGGTGTTTTCTTTTCATCCATCTCTCAACTCTGCTTCTTTCTTGAATGTCTGCTTCTTTCTTGAATGTCTGCTTCAAGGCTCATTGATCTGGCAGCCTGGGTTTCCAACCACTGGGTGGAAAACTACCAGTGATGGTTCCTGATTTGTATCTCCTCTAATTAACAGGCCATTCATCCCTTCAGTCAGTCAGTCATATAACAAATATATATCGAAAGCTTACTATGTGCCAGGCACTCTACTGTGTTCAGCTATATTTTGAGGATAAGATAAAGCCAACATCATCCCATCCTCATGGAGGTTACTAGATAGTAGGATATTTCTTTATTTTGTATACAAATACAAGGTAATGACAAATAAGACAGCTTCCAAGAAGAAAACGTTCTTTGTATTGTCAATGTTTCACAATCGAGTCTAGGGTATGAAGAAGGACTTCCTGGGGGGAACAACATAAAACTGAGACCTAACTGTAAATACAAGTTACCCAGCCACTGGGGACATGTGTGGTGAACACCTTTCTAAAAACTTGAAGATGGGCAAAGGGAGAGAGGTAGAAATTTAGCCTATTTCTCCTAAGCCTATAGCTATTGTAAACAACGAGGGGGATTCAATAAATTTCTGTTTATTAAATGCAAATTTATTTATGTATTGAATCTTAAGGTACGTGTAGTCTTTTAGTGTCCATGTAACATTTACAAACATAGTTGATCAGGTTTTTGACTACACAGAAAATCCTAATCTCAGTAAGGTAATTTGGAAATCTAGGTGACATCATTGATTTCCTAAGAAAATATAAATTGTTAAAATTCAGTGAAGAAGTAGAAATTTTGAATAGCTCGAGAACCATAGGAGAGATTAGAAAAGAGATTAAAAATGTATTATTGAAGAAGTTAACAGAATTTGAGATAACTGAAATGACATAACTGAACACTATTTAAGCTTAAAGGGCAAACAATTCTGACATCATTTAAAGACTGTAGAAGACAAACAAGTTCTCATTGTATTTATGAGGCCAGTCTTATTATTAATACTTTGCTGTTGTTGTTGTTGAGTCATTAAGTCATGTCTGACTCTTTGCGACTCCAGCCTGGACTCCAGCCTGCCAGGCTCCTCTGTCCTTGATTTCCCAGGTAAGAATACTGGAGCGGGTTGTCATTTTCTTCTTCAGGGAATCTTCCTGACCCAGGGATCGAACCTGCATCTCCTGCATTAGCAGGTGGATTCTTTACCACTGAGCCACCAAGGAAGCTCAGTCTTATTGCTATAACATGGTAAAAATAATACTGCAAAAAAATCAATATATACACTAGATGCAGAAAATTCTAAATGTGATATTAGCTACAGTAATCCAGTAATGTATTAACAGACTAATAAACTATGGTCAAGTAGTTTATTGCAAGCATGCAAGGTTGCATTAGTACCAGGAAATCAAACAACGAGACTCATGTACATCAACAGATTAAAGCAGAAAAATAAGTGAACATGTCAATAGATGTCGAAAAACCATCTTGATCAACATTCAGCAGCTGTCCTTAATAATAATTTTAGGAAGATATGTACAGGAGGAAATTTTGTAAGTAAGATAAAGTTTATAAAACACTGGCAAGTTTAGTTCAGTCGCTTAGTCGTGTCTGACTCTTTGTGACCCCATGGACTGCAGCACACCAGGCCTCCCTGTCCATCACCACCTCCCAGAGTTTACTCAAACTCATGTCCATTGAGTCAGTGATGCCATCCAACCATCTCATCCCCTGTCGTCCCCTTCTCCTCCCGCCTTCAATCTTTCCCAGCATCAGAGTCTTTTCCAATGAGTCAGTTCTTTGCATCAGGTGGCCAAAGTATGGAGTTTCAGCTTCAGCATCAGTCCTTCCAGTGAATATTTAGGACCGATTTCCTTTAGGATTGTCTGATTGGATCTCCTTGCACTCCAAGGGACTCTCAAGAGTCTTCTCCAACACCACAGTCCAAAGCATCAGTTCTTCAGAACTCAGCTTTCTTTATAGTCCAACTCTCACATCCATACACAACTACTGGAAAAAACCATAGCTTTGACTAGATGGACCTTTTTTGGCAAAGTAATGTCTCTCCTTCTTAATATGCTGTCTAGGTTGGTCATAACTTTTCTTCCAAGGAGCAAGCATCTTTTAATTTAATCTTTAAACATGTCTTTTAAGTCTTTTTATCATTCATAACTAGTTATTGCTTCACTCCAATGCCTTTGCAAAAGAAAATGCTTCATCTTCAAGATTCCTAGAAAGGGCTTTTTGACATATACAGATTTCTGATAACTTTCAGATCTGGGTGTAAATTAAATAATTCTAATGGAAACAATAATGGTTTTGTGTCACTATTAAAAAAAAATTAAGATCAAGAATTAGTTACATAGAACTGAGTAAACTGATGAATATAGTTATAATTTTTATGATTTTTATCTGAAATATTATGAGTTTTTATTGTATTATCAGATATGAATAAGCCTTTCCCTTCAAGCTAATTATGGTTTATAGAAACTTGATAAATTATACTTCTGTAAATAGAATTGAAATATTTATCTTTTCTCTCTACTTGATCCCTCCAGAAATTGGAAACTCTTTTTTAAGTTACCAGCAGCCTTATTAGGCCAACTTTATTGCAACCAGAGTTATTTTGTGAACAAATAAGTCTTAATTTGGCTAGACTTGTTAAAAATGAGGATAACTCAAACAGAAAAGTTATGTTTCAATAATATACTTTTGTTGATGTTGAAGTTTCATATATATTAAGGGTTTTTTTAATCTGTTGTCTATGTCCAAGATGATTTTTTGTTGCTATACCACATCACTGTAAAGTTTAACTGAATTATTAATATTAAAGTGATGTTCTAAGCATATCTCTGAAGCTGATCACAGTAATCTTTGGATAAAGGTCAGATGCCCCATGACTTGCAACGAGGGGATCATGCATACTAGAAAACAAACATAATTTAAAAGACTCTTTCTTCAAGCTAAATGAAAAGACTCTTGCCAGGTATTCTTAACTAACTCATANGAACTAGATAAGACTGCTTACTCTTGCCACTATTACTCAATATTATTTTCAAAGTTCTAGCAAACACAGTGAGAAAAGACAGCAAAATAATTTGTCTAAACATTGGAAAAGAAAGGAAAGAACTCTTTCTTGATGATACTTTATTCTTGGAAAATCCAAATGACATAAGAAAAAAATACTTGAGTTGTAACACAAATAGGTATAAAAATACATACAACAATCAAAGGCAAAAAATGACCTAAACATGAAAATGGGAAAAAATAATCTGTGGTTATAATAAAATGAAAAGAAATACTGTAAGAGAATAACTGTCCTGAAAACAAGACTCAGACAAATGGAAAATCATAGTAAGTTCTTAGGTGTATAGGCTGAGAATAACTGAAGTGTTAGAGTTTCTCAAATTCACTATATACATGTATATATAATATTTATATATAAAGTTAATTATGATATATACTGCAATTCCAATTAGAATCATATAACATTTCAAAAGAATATAAAATGATCTTAAAGCTTATTTAGGAAAATAAAAAGCCCAAGAATAAAATGTATTAAAAAGACCAATGAGTGCAGATATTAACAGCTACTATTAAGTCACTATAATCAAATAAATAAAGCATTTAAAAATTATTTTATTGAAGTATAGTTGGATTGTCATATTGTATTAATTACTACTGTACAGCAAAGTAACTCAGTTATACATATATATATATATACATTATTTTTCATATTCTTTTCCATTATGGTTTATCACAGGATATTAAATATAGTTCCCTGTACTATATGGTAGGACGTTATCATGGATCCATTCTGCAAATACCAGTTTGTGTCTGCTCATCCCCAGTTCCCATTCCTACCCTCTCCCATCCCTCTCCCTTTGGCAACCACCAGTCTACTCTGTTTGCCTCTGATTTTGTTTCTGTTTCATAGATGGGTTCGTTTGTTTCATATTTTGGATCCCACATATAAGGGATATTGTGCCATTTGTCCTCATCTGTCTGACTTTCTCTACTTTGTAAGATAATCTCTGATTGCATCCATGTTGCTGCAGATAGCGCTGTCTCATTCTTTTTAACGGCTGAGTAGTATTCCACTGTAGATACATGTAGCATATCCCCTTTATCCATTCATCTGATAATGCACATTTAGGTTATTTCCATTTCTTAGCTATTGTAAATATTGAGGCTATGAACATAGGGGTGCGTGTATCTTCTTGAATTACAGTTTTGTCTGACTATAAGGGTATTGGTTTTTAAAATAAATAAAGATGGTAGAGGAATTTTAAGGAAAATCCCAATCTAGATCTCACAATATACACTATTTTAATCTATTATGAAGTTGACATTTCAATTTAGTGGGAGAAGGAAGATACAGGCTCAGCTGACCATCCATCTGGAAGAGGATGGAAGTGTACACATCTCTCAGCATTTGTAGAAGTAAGTTCTACAAATAATTGAAGACTTTAAGGCAAATAATTAAATGTAAAAATAAATCAGTGAATAGATAGATGAATAAATTACTTATAGAAAGAAATCTAGGAGCCTGTACATACAATGTAGGGTTTGTGGAGATTGCTCTTAAGTAAGACAAAAAACCGAAAGCTATAGAAAATGTAAATAAATAAGGTCAGTGGGAAATTATAAAGTTAAAAATGTATTTGCATCACAGATGATCAAAATAAAGTTAACATCTTTAAAATACAGAGTTCCTACTAAGGGGCAACAGATAATAGAAAATAGATATGAAAGAATAATTTATCCAAAATTAGGTATAATGGCCATAAACATGGACACTCAAAATTATCAGTAATCAGGATATGCAAATTAAAGTAACAATGCATTTTCCCTTTATAAGCCTGTCTTTAATAAAAGCATAATAGAAGGATAATACCATCACTCTCTTAAGAGGTAAAGATGCAGAGGAAAAGGGACTGTCATACTTTGCAAATTAAATGTTAGTTGCAGTATGGCAATATCTTCTGAAAATAAAAATTCACATACAGTTGGATCTACCAGTCTCATTCTGGTAGAATCTATTCCAAAGAAAGAAAAGAAGCTATTCCAAAGAAATAAAAACATAATATAATTTCATAAAACTATATGGACCATGATGTTTATTAGAGCATTGTTCATACAATTAAAATTCTGAAACAAAGAGAATCTCCATAGAAGAGTGGTTGAATTGATCTTCAAAAGAAACTTGAGAAAAATTTCATAAAATAGTATGCAGCAGTTAAAAAGGATAAATTTTAGCAGAGTCTGTAAAGGACTTGGTTAGGATTCCTAGGAAGTATTTTTGAGTGACAAAAGTCTAGAAGGAACCACCCAACAAGGGAGGGAGTAACTGTTGGCAGGACCACCCTGGAGATGTCAGTAACACCCCCTGCAGATGCTCTTTACTACCCGAGTGGCTGGCCTGGAAGATCTGGTGTCAGGGTTTTACTGGTATTCCCAGCGTCAGGAGTTATCATGCAAAGCCTTTTACAGGCTCGATTCATGCTTCTCTTCCCACTATGCTGTAACTCCAGGAATTAAGAGAATTTTAGCTCTCCAGAAAAAGTATNGGAAGATCTGGTGTCAGGGTTTTACTGGTATTCCCAGCGTCAGGAGTTATCATGCAAAGCCTTTTACAGGCTCGATTCATGCTTCTCTTCCCACTATGCTGTAACTCCAGGAATTAAGAGAATTTTAGCTCTCCAGAAAAAGTATGCCATGTACGTATATATGTGTCTATGTGTTTGTGAATATGGATATGTGCTTATGGCACTCGGTTGTTAACCCAGGACACTTAGTGTTGTTTAGGAAGAAAGGAAGAAATAAATAAGGGTTGGGGTGGGGAGGAACTAAACTATTCAAAAAGCCAGCATGACCCCCATTTATGTTCTCTTTGTGGAATAATAAAAGAATGCCAAGCTCCAACAGTCAGGCTTTCAGTCAGTTTTCCTAAGACCTGACTTTTCTACCTTGTTCTTGAGGCTGCTGTTCTGTCAGCAATTCCATTCCAGGTGGCGTGCTGGGGAGAGTTCTTTTTCATCTCTGCAGCCTAAGTAAACACAGGCGCTTCGCCTTTCCTTATCCGGCCATTTGTCGGGTTGTGTTCCAGCCACAGAGAAAGACAGAACATTGCGCAGACGTTCTGTCATGCTTGATTTTTTCATGGACCTGCCAATTGTTGCCCCAACTTCATGGTATTAAATATTTTAACTCAACTAGAAATCTATACAAGGGAACTTCTGGAGAGCTAAAATTCTCTTAATTCCTGGAGTTACAGCATAGTGGGAAGAGAAGCAGGAATCGAGCCTGTAAAAGGCTTTGCATGATAACTCCTGACGCTGGGAATGCCAGTAAAAACCCTGAGACCAGGTCTTCGAGGCCAGCCACTCGGGTAGTAAAGAGCATCTGCAGGGGGTGTTACTGACATCTCCAGGGTGGTCCTGCCAACAGTTACTCCCTCCCTGATTTTCTCCTTCCTGTTGGGTGATTCCTTCTTCTCTGAGGCCAGCATTATCTCCCTGGTTTCCTTGACTTTTGTCTAATGATCTCTTTGAAGACCCACCATGTCTCCTTACTGATAGATCACATGGTTTGTTTAAATTTTTTGTTATATTAACTACCCTTTAGGGCAAATGTACGTTTTAAGGACCGTTGATACAGATCTTGGAAGGGAAACTCAGGCTCTCAAAGCTAAATGGGTCGAACAGATCCAGACCACACTGACTGGTGGAGGGGGGTGGGGTGGGGGTGCTCCTTTCTGCTTACGGGAAGTGCTGCGCTGTTTTCCACGACAAATGCTCTCATAGCAGACTTGTACCTCACTCCCTCCTTGCCTGTTTGTAGCCTGAGTGCCCTGTGATGAACTTTTTTGTGTGTGTGTTAGAAAACAACTCAATAAATTACTTTGGTGCTCATACTAATGTGGAAAGATGGAGGGTCAAGACTGAATATTGGGGAATAAACCTTTCATAGTTTGTCCTCAAAAAAAAAAAAAAAAAAAGGCTAAATGCCCCAAAAACAAGCTTTAGGAATTTCAGGTTTCTCAGAAACTGCATTTGACATTCTGCTTAGAACCGTTGTGTTCCTGTAGAGATGGGCAATTATGGGGAAAGNCAAAAAAAAAAAAAAAAAAAAAAAAAGGCTAAATGCCCCAAAAACAAGCTTTAGGAATTTCAGGTTTCTCAGAAACTGCATTTGACATTCTGCTTAGAACCGTTGTGTTCCTGTAGAGATGGGCAATTATGGGGAAAGTATTTCTGGGAGCATGGCCACATTAAACACCAGCAACAAAAGACTCCCTGTGGGTTTTGCCACTTTGCATGACTCTCCGCCCACCTTAATCTGAATTTCAGAGACGTTCAAATAACACCAAGAAGAATGGCTGCCTCAGTTTTAAACGTACATACGGCATGATGCTTTGAGCATCTGTTCTTTGAAACCTGCCGGGGTTGGAGGCTGTGGTTATGGCAGGGACTCAGTGTTTGTGAGCTCTTTGTAACTCCCAAGATGTCCACTCCTACGGACTCTACCTTAATCTGTGGGCTCTGAGTTTTGAGGATCTGCAATCATGCAAATATCCCCCAGGAGTGGAAACAGTGATTCTCTAAAGCTCCCCGTGCCCTGCTAGGCACTGCCTGACGTCTCAGTGCTTGGATGCTGGGGAGGCACTGGGTGGAGAGGAGCTGGTGGGATGATGCTTTTGGGGACCTGGAAGCCCTTTCTGAGGCTTTTTTCCCATTCTCCCCAATCCGTCTGTTCCCATTTAGAGCTGTGACTCTAATCTGAGGACCAAAACCAGCCTCCCACACTGGGCGTGATCTCCCACTGAGGCTCCACTTTGGGGCAGGAAATCAGTCAGAAGGTTGCTCATTGGGCACAGAACAGAATTCAGTGAGATAGGGGGATGGGCTGCTGGTGGCCCATGTGTCCTCAGGGAGAGCCACTGGATGGGGAGGGAGGCTCTGCAAGCCCACTGCCCGATGCCATCTTTCCCAGGCAGGCCCATCCGACAGGCATTGCCAGAGTTCGCCTCTGAACTTTCCTTTCTTGTGGTTCCAAGACTGACCAGCTGTCCCTCTGGGCAGAACATTCTTCCTGGTTTTATAGACTAGCTTCCAGTCAGTTTGAATTGGGAGCCTTTTGGTTGTTTTAGGGTGTTCTGCATGGACCCCTGATATGTTTCTCAGTGGTGTTCCCCGCNTCTTGTGGTTCCAAGACTGACCAGCTGTCCCTCTGGGCAGAACATTCTTCCTGGTTTTATAGACTAGCTTCCAGTCAGTTTGAATTGGGAGCCTTTTGGTTGTTTTAGGGTGTTCTGCATGGACCCCTGATATGTTTCTCAGTGGTGTTCCCCGCACTCCCCCGCGTGCTTAAGATTGGAAGGTTCCCAGCACAGGCCCGCTCCCCCATCCGCCGGGGCGCACTCCCCCCGCCGCCACTGTCTACTACAGCACTGGAAGGAATGCATTTGACTTTTTCACCCCTTGCTCTTCTTAATTCAGTCTCTTGACTGTGAGGTCCCTGTGAAGATGTGTTCATTTAGCGTGTTTCCCTATTCACAGCAAGGGCTTCCCTGATAGCTCAGTGGGTAAAGAATCCACCTGCAATGCAGGAGACTCTGGTTTGATTCCTGGGTCGGGAAGATCTGGTAGAGAAGGATAGGTTACCCACACTAGTATTCTTGGACTTCAAGGTGGCTCAGCTGGTAAATAATTGGCCTGCAAATGTGGGATACCTGGGTTCGATCCCTGGGTTGGGAAGATCCCCCCAGAGAAGGGAATGGCAATCCTACTCCAGTATTCTGGCCTGGAGAATTCCATGGACAGTCCATGGGGTCGCAAAGACTCTCAGCTACAGTTAGCCCCTGACACAGGCAGACCTGGCTCCATGGGTTTGTTCTGATAGAAAGAAAATCAGAGCAAGACCAAGTGAGAGTCTGGTATTGTTCTACCTTGCTTTGGGCATAATTCAGTTCCTGTTTCCAACCCTGTGATTGTTTGGACTGTAGACCTGAAATAAACAATGAGTGATTGTTTATAAAAAAAGAACCAGAGCTTGAGTTAATTGAATTCTACCATTTCCTGTGATCTATTAGAACTTCTATTTTTGCTTAAAGTTTAAAACAGTAAGCAACATTTAAAACTGAATGACTTCACACCCACTTAGATGGATAAAGTCCAAAAAATGGATGGTCACAAGTTGATAAGGATGTGGAGAAACTGGAATTCTTGTGTGCAGCCACTTTGGAAAATAGCTTGGTAGTTTCTTAAAATGTTAAACAAAGATATACTATGTGGAGCATCAATTCTAGGTAGCTAGTGGAATCATTGGAGAGGACGATGGCACACCACTCCAGTACTCTTGCTTAGAAAATCCCATGGATGGAGGAGCCTGGTAGGCTGTAGTCCATGGGGTCGCTAAGAGTCGGATACGACTGAACGACTTCACTTTCACTTTTCATTTTCATGCATTGGAGAAGGGAATGGCAACCCACTCCAGTGTTCTTGCCTGGAGAATCCCAGGGCCAGGGGAGCCTGGTGGGGTGCCGTCTATGGGGTTGCATAGAGTCGGGCACGACTGAAGCGACTTAGCAGCAGCAGCAGTGGAATCACACTAGCATCTCCCCTCCCCTATGGTCCAGCTCCAAGGTATCTACCCATGAGAAATGAATCGCTCTCTGTCATTTCTATCACATTCTGTTCCTTAGAAGGAGTCACGGAATACAGCTCACACTCAGGGAGAGGACAATTAAGCTCCAGCTCTTGAAGGCAGGGGTCACATAATCTGTGGACATATTTTTAAACCACCCTCTGAGCCAGGTATGGTTCCACACTTTTCGGGAGGGAGATGTTTACTGTTGGCAAGTTGATGCTGTAAGGAAGAAATATTTATGCTTTCCCGTTGTCTTCTACTGATATAACATCGTCCGTGTTAAACACAGACCTATCCTTTCCTTCTCTTTATTCTTGCACTAAATATACTTTCCACAAGTCTTCCTTGTTACTGTTTATTTTTTGCTGTCCTCGATACATTCTGAAAATCTCTATTCATGCTGGGTTTCAGACCTCCTGACGCCGCTGTTAGGTGTTATGCCCATCTTCTGAACCTGTTCTCAGTGTTTTGGTAATTTTCATGCCATTAGATATTATGATTACCAGGGCCCTTGAGAATGCTGAGAGCTTGATCATCTCCCATGGATGTTCCTTCCCAGCAGGCTCGGAAGGCTCTCTGTGCACAGGAACAAAAGCAGAAAGGAATCAAAAGACATCTTGATTAACAGCTGTGCAAATGGCTGATAATTATAGTCAAGGGCAAGGACTCCCACTTGCCTCTGAACCTAAACCTTAGGACTGAGCGGGCCCCTCCCACCCCACCACAGGGCTGGCTAGGGATCCATCCGTGTATCTGGTTGCACTTACCGGGACGGCTGCATGCACAGAGGAGGGGGCATGTAGGTCTGATACTACTTGGCAGTGTTGTGATCACGTCCAAACAGGGTCACAGGGTTCAGTGATCACGCTCTCATCTCCCCTCCCCTGGCAGGGGCTGCGAGAGACTGGGCAGAGTGGCCTGGCTGGAGAAGGGGGGTGTATGTTGTCCGAACCTCATGTGCCTTCGCTGTTTCCAAGCCCGGCCTCCCCAGCGGGTTTGCTGTGTAGCTTGCTGTGTAGGCTTAGTGGGTTGCCATTTCCTGTTCCAGGGGATCTCCCCAACCCAGGGATCGAACCCGCGTCTCTTGTGTCTCCTGCATTGGCAGGTGACTTCTTTACCATCTGTGCCACCAGGAAGCCTCGTGATGCAGGCTATTTGCAATTATACTCAAAATGTCACCCTTTAGAAGGTCCGCTCAGCCAGTCCCTCTGAGTGTTCTCACAGCCAACAGAGCTTCCAGACTTGCATGCCTGGTCCCTGAGTCCATCATCCTGTCCTAGAGGGACCCTCTTCATTAACGGGAGAAGCAGAGCAAAGCTCAGGTCGCCTGTGCCTCAGTCCTGGTTGGGTGATTAAGTCACTTGTCCTTTATGAACTTGAACTTACTCCTGTAAAAAATAGAGATAATGGTATCTATTTCACTGGGTTGTGGTGAGGTTGATGCCTACTATATTGTATATACATGTATTCATGTATGTGAGTATGTATGAAAACTCCTTGTAAACAGCAAGACCCGGATGATGCATGCAGCTGTCATTGTCTTACCACTTTTTACTTAGTGGGAAGTTTATTCCATGTATGGTTGGTGATGATCTGAAGTAGGAAGACAAAGAGCCTATAGCATACAGAGCATCAGAAAGTTCCCCAGATGTTTATACTTCTAGGTTTCAAGTTCTGGTTGACAGTGGTTCCCTCTCATTAGGAGTCAAAATTCCACTTGGAATTCTGTCCCGGGAATCGCCGCTGCGGGAGAGTCTCTTCCCCATTTGCATGGCTCACAGGATGTCACCTTGGGTCTGTTTCCAATCTCTGCATAGCATCTTGACCCTGGAATGTGGAAAACATGAGGAGGTGTTTGTTTTACACTCCCTAATCCTTGAACAAAAATTACAAAGTGTTCTTCTGCCTTCTCAGAGAAAGACTGTCCCCATCTTGTTCTTATTCAGTTTGGAGAAGCGACAGATGTTGCTGTGTTTATGGTTGGTTAAAATTCCTTCATTTCATGTAAAGGCATGCTAAATGCTTGCTTTGTGATTATCTGAACCCTGAACGGCGACTGTCTGAAAAGTAAACAAGGCAGCCAAACTACAGTACTGCATCACTGCTTTCATGTTCTTTATGCTTCGTACATACACTGCTGGGTTTATACTGGAACACTGCAAGCTGATAGAAAACTGAGAATACATCTGTTCTCCTTTGCCACTTTCAAGTGTGTGGTTTTTTTTTTTTTTAATTTTATTTATTTATTTATTTTTGTCTTCACTGAGTCTTCGCTGCACGTAGTGCGTGGGCTTCTCATTGTGGAGCACGGGCTCTCGTGCTCAGACTTCAGTAGTTGTAGCCCGTGGGTTCAGTAGTTGTGGCTGCCTCGTGGCATGTGGAATCTCCCCAGATCAAGGGTCAAACTTGTGTCCCCTACACTGCAGGTGGATTCTCTATCACTGGACCACCAGGGAAGTCCTCAAGTCTTATTTGAGTTGAACGTTCAGTTTCATGCAGTTCTAGGAGAGGAGCCCTATTCTGGAGTATGTGTTTCTTGTGGTCCCAGAGGGTGGCTCCAGTAGATCCCAGTGGTGGGCAGTCTCCTCCCCAGTAACTGCTCTTTGGAGAGCACATTTAATTTCAGACAACTGAATAACTTTACTTCTCCACAATAACTTGAACTGCCTATCTCTGTGGAAGTCAGCACACTCTACCTGTGGCTCAAATAGAATCAATAGCTATGCCTGTTTCCTTTTATTTTTGTCTGTAGATGAGGGAACTGCAGAGAAACGGGAGGACCATGAGTAAAACCAATGATACCCCCGTGTCTCCAGTGGCCTTATCTTTTGGTCCAGTGCTTGCCTTGTCTCCTTGTCTGGCATCAGAGGCTTTCTTTCCTGTTATAAGGATTTCAGACATTAGCAGGTGGGTGGGAGCTACTTTTGGAATGGGCTTCCCTGGTGGCTTAGATGGCAAAGAATCCACCTGAAATGCAGAAGACCTGGGTTGGATCCCTGAGTTGGGAAGATCCCTTGGAGAAGGGAGTGGCGATTCGGAGGAGCCTAAAATGATACTACCACATTAAAAAAAAAAAAAAAAAGCCTAACCCTGAAAATCACCTGGTCTTGTTCTTAGATGGTTAGAGTGGGTGGGCTTCCTCACCGACTCTTGTCCATTTGGAGTGTGCAGGAATCCAGCCCCCAGAAAGGCAGGGTCCCTTCTCCCTGGTTGGCACCTCTGGATATGGGTGCTCTTTGGGCCCTTGGATCTTCTTTGGGTATAAAGTTCCTGACAAAGCTGTGCATTACAGGATTGAGACAAAGCAGATACTACACACCACTTTGGAAATTTCTTCAGAAGTGCTTGGAAACGAAGGAATTGGGGGTGGGGCGTCTCAGAGAAGAAAAGATGAGAGATGAGGTTTAGACAGCTTTGAAGTGGTGGAGGGAAGAGAGACAGGGGTGGGGAGGGGCTGGGGGAAAGGCAGGGGCAGGTGGGAAGAGGCTCCATGGAAGAGCCCTCCTGAATTCAGGCAGAGCTCCCACTTCTGACTTTCTGGGTGCACAGCACCCAAGCCTCCCCAGAGAAGCCGTGACCAGGTGGGGGAATAATCCCGCCCGCTTTAACCACTTAAGAACACCAAGATCGGGTGGTTTTCAGGGTTCTTTTTTTTTTTTTTTTTATGTGGTAGTATCATTTCAGGCTCTTCCTTAGTGCTATTCCCTTCTGCAGGGGATCTTCCCCACTGAGGGATCCAACCTGGGTCTCCTGTATTGAAGGTGGATTCTTTACCATCTGAGCCACCAGGGAAGCCCATACCCATCTACCTGCTGATGCTTGAAATCCTTGTAACAGGAAAGCCCCTGATGCCAGGCAAGGAGATAAAAGACTTCATTATGCAAATCTCCAGTGGAGCAGCTCCATCTGAAACTCATTCACATGAAAATGTCCTCAACCAGCTTTTCAGCCGATACGGTGACTGATAACCCACAGAGATGGCAGAGGCGTCTGCCACCCTTGGCATGAGGACAGTCGTGGGAAAGGGAAGGTGAGGAAGCCCTCACCACAGCTCTGGCACCACTGTGCCCGCAGGAACCACGTATGGTTTCCGAGATGGCTCAGGTTTAGGGTACATCCGTGAATCCATGGTGTCTTATCTTCTGGGTCTTAGGGTGGAACCACACGGCCAGCGTGCAGATAAAGTGCTGGGTCTTCAGCTGGGTGAGTTCCTGTTTGTTGTCAGCGCTGGTTGTTCGTCACATCCCAAACCTGGGGACCCGGGCCTGAGAGTGAGGCGGCCTGGGGTCCCTCCGCCCGCTCCCTGTGGGGGGCTGAGCAAGCAGCCCCGGCGGAAGGTGAGCATCTCTGGGGTCAGGCTTGGGTCAGTGACCTGGAACCCGTGCCCTTTATGGCTGCAGCTTTAGGTTGCACCGTACTGGCCCTTTCCCTGGTGTGTCTTAGCACAGGTGACACCTGGTGTCAGGTGTGCTGTGGGGATTTAGGAAAGCACTCGGGCAGCATCACGGAGGCATCCAGGGTAGAGCTGGGTCTTCTTCAGGAGAGCTCCTCCCGGACTCTCATGCCGCCTGAGGCCCAGCAGTGCGCTGACAGGTCACAGTCAAGGTCAGCAGGGGTGGTTGTGAGGACAGCCAAGCCTGTGAGCTCAGGGGCAGGGGGCGCTCCTCTCGATAACGCCCCTGCGTATCTGGGGGGCCTTGGAGATGGCTCGGATCTGGAACTCGGAACGAGGACTTGATCGTCTAGACCTGAGGACTGAGCGTCCCTGGGTGGGACAGGCAGGCGTCCAGCTCGTCTGCGGTGCTTGCGGGAGGCCTGCCTTCCTCCCGGGGTGTGGAAGAAGGGGCCCGCGCCTGCAAGCCTGGCGCTCAGAGGCGCCGTTTCCGCCCGTCACGGTGCTGCTTTTCCTTCAGGAGGAATAGGTCTCGGCCACTGATGAACTGATCATTCCCACCGCTGTAATTTTAGCAGCTCCGGTGGAGCCAGAGGGAAGATAATCAAACAGCGCGTCCTTTTGAGTAGTTCTTTACTCCAGGCCCTTGGTAAATGTTTCCCTGACTATCTAATCTGTCTCCTTCCTCTAATTTTATTTTCCTCTTTGGAGCTCCCCTGGTCAATTTATCTTGTTTCTTGGCTGTTTTCTCCTCTAGACCATAAGTTCTGTGAGGACAGGTTTTTTGTTGTTGTTGTTTGTTGGTTTTTGGTCTGTTTTGTTCACTGATTTTATTCACTATTTACTGAATACCTAGAACAGTGTCTGGCACATCTTGAGTTCTCCACACATACTTGCCGAATGAATGAACTAATCAAACTGTCCTATTTTCTGCAAGCAGATGTTCAGCATTTGCTAATTTCAGAAACAGCCATATTTAACTTCTTGGAAGACCAGCTCATGTGCCATTTTCAGTGCTACGGGAGAGCTAAAGTAGCCAAACGCAAAATGTGAGTTATTTCACTAGCTTTGGAATATGGCTTCTGTCATTTTTATGCCCAGTTTTCAGATGCCCAATTCATTTTAAATACTTATAGAATGGTGTGGCATAAAGTGTCCTAAGAGATGGAGTTTCAGAGCCAAGACATGGTCCATCTTCCTAAGAGTTCACAGTCTAGTGGGAGAGTTAGATTTATTGCCAAATGATGTGGTTCATGCAACAAGAGTACTATTAAGGAAGCAGGTGGATTTCAGATGGGTGGTCAGCAAAGCCCATGGAACAAATGACGCCCAAATAGGGTTTTGAGAAATTGATAGGCTATCACATGACCAACAAGATAGGCAGAAGGTCCATGCCAACTCACAGAGATGTGGAAGAGTGGCTTGGTATCACTGGACCATTCTGTGCTTGTCAGGAGAGGCAGGGACAACACAACTGAAGTGAACATGGGTTGTTCCTCTAGCTGTGGGTCCTGGTCACTCTCTTAATGTTTCAGATGCATCCTGCTGGTGGCTGGGCACAGCCATCTGGGCAGTTCAGAGTCATTGCAAGGGCTGGGTGAACAGACTTACTCCACTTGGCCAGGGTCTGTTTTATCTCTTTACATTAACTTTCTGAGAAGAAATCAGATGACTGTTTGTGTGTGTGTGTGTGTGTGTGTGTGTGTGGCCAGATATCAAAAGACAGTGAAGTAGAACAGTTTCACACCAAAGAATTTAATGAGGTAGACTGAGAATGAAGTTTGAATTCATATACTCTAGGGTCCCTGAAAGACACTGGTTGTGTGTGGCTGCTAGAATGACGACCATGTTCTTCTTTCACAAAGAGGAGGGACACGGACAGTGGAAATTCCTCCTTTTGCCTAGGAAAGCAAAACGTGCAAGTAATGGGAAAAAGCATGAAGAAGAGGAGCAGAGAGCAGAGTCTGGATCATTTCTGTGCGGTATATGGTCTTTTGGGGCTGCTGTGACTATTTTAGCCTTAGTGGAGACTGAGAGCTCCTGCTTGCTTAATGAGAAGCTACCTTTGTCATCTTTTAGAAGTAAAGCTTAGAACAAGGACAGTGATCCCTCAGCGTATGCAGGAGATTGGCTCCCGGACCCCCTTCAAGTACCAAAACCCAGGGATTGCTCAAGTCCTTTATATAAAGAGGTATTATTGTTCATTGTTCAGTCACTCAGTTGTGTCCAACTCTTTGTGACCCCACGGAGTGCAGCATGCCAGGGCTCCCAGTCCTTCACTATCTCCCAGAGTTTTAGCTCAAACTCATGTCTGTTGAGTCAATGATGCCATCCAACCATCTCATCCTCTGTCATCCCCTTCTCCTCCTGCCTTCAATCCTTCCCAGCACTGAGGCTTTTCCATTGAATTGGCTCTTCGCATCAGGTGGCCAAATTATTTGAGCTTCAGCATCAGTCCTTCCAATGAATATTCAGCGTTGTAGTATTTGCATATAACCTACAAACATCCTCCCATATACTTTAAATCATCTCTAGATTATTTATAATACTTAGCACAATGCAAATGATATGTAAATAGTTGTAAATACAATGGAAATGCTATGTAAATAGTTGCCTGTGCACAGCAAATTCAAGTTTCGTTTGGAACTTTCTGAAATTGTTTTTCTTTTTTTTGGAGTATTTTTGATTCGTGGTTGGCTGAATCCTTGGACACAGAACCTGCAGATATGGAGGGCTGACTGTCCTGTACAAGAAGGATGGAAAGCCAGAGGCTCAGACTCAGATTTGGCTGCTCGTCATGGTCCAGTGGTGCTGCCCTAAGTTGTGTCATCAAGTCTCAATTTTTTGTGCACTCCAAAAAAAGGGAATGTAGCTAGAGCTCACAAACTCCTTCAGAAAATACTATAAAGGTGTTCTTACAACTTCCAGATTTCAGAACAGCAAGATGTAAAAGAAATCCCTACCCATCACTATAATGGCTTCAGTTCAGTTCAGTCGCTCAGTCATGTTCGACTCTCTGCGACCCCATGAATCTCAGCACACCAGGCCTCCCTGTCCATCACCATCTCCCGGAGTACACTCAGACTCACGTCCATCGAGTCCGTGATGCCATCCAGCCATCTCATCCTCGGTCGTCCCCTTCTCCTCCTGCCCCCAATCCCTCCCAGCATCAGAGTCTTTTCCAATGAGTCAACTCTTCTCATGAGGTGGCCAAAGTACTGGAGTTTCAGCTTTAGCATCATTCCTTCCAAAGAAATCCCAGGGTTGATCTCCCTCATACAGGTTGAGGCACCCATACTGTTAGTGAAGGTCTGTAGATAACAATACTTTTATATAAATCTTTAGATTTGACTACGGTACAGAGGTGTCAAACTCATGGTGAGCTTTTTTCTTTTTCTTAATGGCATGCTATTCTATAGAGAAATCTTCCTCAGGAAGCAGGTTTTCCATTTATATGAAGTATGAAACTCAACATGTGTTATAGAGAAAAGAAGGGTATATTTAATGTATATAAATTTATTTGCCTTGGCAATTATTTATTTACAATTGATGATTGATACCAACAATTGAGGTAAAGATATACATGAGGTATAAATATATTATTTAAAGGCAGTATATTTTATTTCCATTGGCAAGATAACAATGCATAAAATACTATGGTATTTGACAAGCTTGATGCATCTTTCTCCTCTTGTTTTTTTTTTTAAGATGCACTGTGTTGTAGGCAGCAGGGGTGTACTTAGTATGTGCATAAAAAATAAAAAGGTAATTTGCAGAGAAGGGGAGTCAGAAATCAAATCACATTGTTTTTATTCTAAGTGTCCTCTAGATCTCGGCTTCTCAGGGTGTGGTCTTTGCCCTGAAGCTGGTTCAGAATCCAGAATCTCAGGCCTGCCTGAGTCTGCCAGAATCAGAGGCTCAGTGTAACAAGATCTCCAGGTGATCTGTATGCTGATAAGGCTGGGAAAGCCCTGCTCTTGGTGACAGGACACGGTTCATCCTTGTGTGCCTGTCACACCTCCTGAAAACACGTGGGCTCATCTCTGGAGTGGGACCAGCCGTTAAGCTAAATTAAAATTCACTAACGAGCCTGTCTATATAATCTGNAGAAAATACTATAAAGGTGTTCTTACAACTTCCAGATTTCAGAACAGCAAGATGTAAAAGAAATCCCTACCCATCACTATAATGGCTTCAGTTCAGTTCAGTCGCTCAGTCATGTTCGACTCTCTGCGACCCCATGAATCTCAGCACACCAGGCCTCCCTGTCCATCACCATCTCCCGGAGTACACTCAGACTCACGTCCATCGAGTCCGTGATGCCATCCAGCCATCTCATCCTCGGTCGTCCCCTTCTCCTCCTGCCCCCAATCCCTCCCAGCATCAGAGTCTTTTCCAATGAGTCAACTCTTCTCATGAGGTGGCCAAAGTACTGGAGTTTCAGCTTTAGCATCATTCCTTCCAAAGAAATCCCAGGGTTGATCTCCCTCATACAGGTTGAGGCACCCATACTGTTAGTGAAGGTCTGTAGATAACAATACTTTTATATAAATCTTTAGATTTGACTACGGTACAGAGGTGTCAAACTCATGGTGAGCTTTTTTCTTTTTCTTAATGGCATGCTATTCTATAGAGAAATCTTCCTCAGGAAGCAGGTTTTCCATTTATATGAAGTATGAAACTCAACATGTGTTATAGAGAAAAGAAGGGTATATTTAATGTATATAAATTTATTTGCCTTGGCAATTATTTATTTACAATTGATGATTGATACCAACAATTGAGGTAAAGATATACATGAGGTATAAATATATTATTTAAAGGCAGTATATTTTATTTCCATTGGCAAGATAACAATGCATAAAATACTATGGTATTTGACAAGCTTGATGCATCTTTCTCCTCTTGTTTTTTTTTTTAAGATGCACTGTGTTGTAGGCAGCAGGGGTGTACTTAGTATGTGCATAAAAAATAAAAAGGTAATTTGCAGAGAAGGGGAGTCAGAAATCAAATCACATTGTTTTTATTCTAAGTGTCCTCTAGATCTCGGCTTCTCAGGGTGTGGTCTTTGCCCTGAAGCTGGTTCAGAATCCAGAATCTCAGGCCTGCCTGAGTCTGCCAGAATCAGAGGCTCAGTGTAACAAGATCTCCAGGTGATCTGTATGCTGATAAGGCTGGGAAAGCCCTGCTCTTGGTGACAGGACACGGTTCATCCTTGTGTGCCTGTCACACCTCCTGAAAACACGTGGGCTCATCTCTGGAGTGGGACCAGCCGTTAAGCTAAATTAAAATTCACTAACGAGCCTGTCTATATAATCTGGCATATGTGGTTAAATTTAGGATGTGAATTTGTTTTGCTCACAGAGCATCGCGCAAATGGAAGACTATGGGTTTGCCGCCACCTTCTTTGGTAGGCAAGGAAACAAAAAAAATTCCTCGATTGCAATTCAGAAGTATGATTTTACTTGTACCATCCAGAACTCATTTATAGCATTTTTATTCCTCTCAATAAAAGAATTGCACAATACTGATAAAAGAAAACATTACATAAACATACAATATAAAAAGAAAACACTCAGTTTTTTTTCCCCCTTCAACACCAGTTGCTAAATTATACCAATCTCTCCCTGAAATCAAACACAATAAATTATCTTCCTCTTTAGAGTTGCTGAATTACAATTAAAAAAACCCAACTTAAAATCCATCAGCAATTGGTTAAGGATAGTCAATTTGCTTAGTCCATACAATAATAAATAAGGTTCGGGCAAATGCACAGCTAGCTTGACTGACTAATGAAGAAGCATGGACTTAACAAACCTGTTTATATTTTCTAAAGCTAATTGAAGAACACAGTTTTGGTCTTAATGTTAGTTTTAAACCCTGTCTTTCAGATTGCAGAACTTTAACGAGCAATATGTTAAAAGCATCATACATAGCAATATTAGAACTCCCTGAAGCTGTGATGGTCCAGGACTCTTGAGTGACCAGCATCTCCCTTTATCTGGTGTCCAGAGTTAAATTCAGTGCAAGATGTTGGTAAGAAAATGTCAATTAACTATGACCATTAAATAGGCCACTGGTCAAATAGAATGACATTTAAGAACATTATGCAATGTATCTATGAAACCTCAACAAAGCACAGAGGCTCCCTTTGGCTGTGAATATGCCAAGGCTATTATATTCAGCTCTAATCAGCAGGGAAATACAGGTTCTGTTTCAGTCACTGGAGCTGACTCCAGTGGTCCACCGGCATCTGGCATTTCACTGAAACTGTATCTGCCTGCCCCATGGCAACTGGTAATATAGTCTTAAATCTGGTAACTACTACTCACCCACTTCTTTGCTTTAAAGAGGACTATTATTTTCCTTGCTTCATCCAATACCCCACTCTCAAGTGTTGAATGATACAAACTGACAACATGTGAGAACCATTTAATGTGTTTTCCTTTGGTTGGCTAATCTTTGGTAAAACATCAGGGTGGACAACTTGTTTTCACACTTTGGTGTTAGCAGCGGATTCTGCTCAGCTTACAGGGCAGTGGGGACACAGGGCCCAGAGAGGCTTGGATAGAACCGTGTGCTGAAGGGGCTCACCTGATCAGATGTATTCCTTTTCAAAATACGCAATTATATATAAAATTGACATTTTACATATATACAGTAAAGATAGAGATATACACATATATGTACATATGCTACACATACATTTATTTACAGTTAATGATAGTGCTTCTTAGAAGCCTTTAAATAGCAAAATTAGGCAATGAACAAGGAATAATCAATTTAATCTTAAGTAACATAGATAAATGTTCTGATTTTTAAAAATATTATATTAGTAGGGATGTAGCCGTCTCCAGGAAGGCTAGGGAAAGTTCTCAGAAATTCTTGCATCTTCGACATTCCGATTTCTCAGTGCTTCTGCTTTTCAGCATTAACTTTGTCAATCGGTTTCTCACTCTTCCTTGCTTTCTCACGCTCACACTCTCTCCCACAAGTGTTTCCTCTTCCTCTTCCCTGAGTTGGATGTCACACTTGGGAAAACTCAGATTTTAGTTTCTGGACCCTCAGCAATGAGGGGCTGAAAAGAGTTTCTAATCCTGGCAACTTCCGCCGCACACAGATGTCCAAAGCCTTTATTGTACCATTCTGGGGAGTGACCTCTGTGGGGACAAAAAAGGGGAGGGAAGTGGGAAAGCCTCTTCCACATCACAACAGTTTGTCACGGTCAGCACGGCGGCGCCTGTGCCCTGCCTGTCAGTCCGCCTGCCTTCCCCGAGGGGCGCTGCTCCGAGGATCTGCGAACCGCATTCTGTCAATGGGGGCCTGTGAAAATGCCTTCCTGGCCAAGGATTCAGTCTGTCTATGCAGGATTCACCGGGGGCTTTCAAATGATAGCGTCCTCTCAGGGACGAGTTTGACTTAATTCAAGAGTTTATGGAGAAAACCCAGTTTATATCCACCCAGACCAAGAACTCAGTTTAGCATCATGAATGCATTGAAAAAGGTTGGATTTAAATCAGTTCCTTCTCATCGGAGGGCAACTGGAGGGAGCAGAAAAGGGACAGGCTGGAAAGAAACAGAAGAGGACTCGTATTTCCTGAGCGTCTACTATGAACCAGGTGCCAGTGCTGGTGTTTGCCCCGTGGGAGAAGCACAGGAGGACACGTGGGACAAAACGGAAAATAAAGACGAGCACGGGACCTTCTCTTGAAAGTCAGAGGTTTAGCAAGGCTGGAAAGAGAAGTGAGGGGAATGATTCCTCATCATTGAGACAACGTGTTAATGGTCAGGAAGAGAACAGGACAGAGCAGTAGGGGTCAGGTGGGAAAGAGGGCCCTGTGCCTGCCGCCTCCAGGAGCCCACACTCACCTCAGGTCCACCCTGCAGATGTGGGTCAGCCGCGACTTGCCCGAGCCGCACGGCTCTATCAAGTACTGAGAGTCCATCACCACAGCGCGCACGCCGCCCATGAGCTGGGCTTCCTCGTGTTCCACGGAGAGGGACACTAGGGTACACATTCCTTTGGGCAAATCAGTCTTCCAGGTCCTGCAGCAAAGCAAACCCACACGTGGGAATTACGGCTGAGAGAAAGAAAACCCTGAGCACGGATCTGAGGCTTACGCTGACATTTTCTTGCTCAAATTCCAAGCCCAGTTACTTGGATTCAGCTAATGGTTCTCACAAGTGTGTGTAAAGTTTATACAGTGCAGTTCAAAGCAGGGGTCTCATCCCTCTGACCCAGAGGTCAGAAACGACTTTGCAATTTTTAGAGATTCTTTCCAAATCCCAAACTGAGGCTGCAGAGCCTCCTGCACATTCCTGAAGGGCTTCCTGGTCCCACCATTTGGGAATCGGGACTTGCTCATTCAATTCTTTCACCAAACGTCTACTGGATGTGCCAAGCTATGAGAAGCCACTGAAGACACAAAGGTCTAATCAGGAGGAGAAACAGACCTCCAGAGAGAACTCTAAAACACTCTGACAAGCACAGTGATATGGTTGTGCAAGGAGAACTCTGAGATCATGCACACGGGAAGGCTTCCTGGAGGAGGTGATGCTCCATTCAAGTCTGAAAGGATACATGAGCTGACGACGCTCAGTTAGAAGAAAACTAGACACATGTGGACTGCTAGCTGCCTTCAAATCCTTGAGTGGATCTTGAGTGGGAAAAGAAATAAATACAGTTGATTTGACTCCAGAAAACAGAGATATGAAGGCATGTTTCAATCCAGTGCAGAGAAGAGCTGTCTCACAATGTGTACTCTTCAAAAATGGAATGGGCTGTATGAGGAGTAGTGAGCTCACTGTTACTGGAGTTATTCAAGGTATTCAAGAAGGGGGGGTACCACTTGGGAAAAGGTAGATGGAAGTCAGGAGCATCTCTGTAGCAACTATTTATACCACAGGATATGGGTTTGATTACTATAATCTGAGTTATTAAGTCACAAATCCTATCCCCTTGTTTAGTTATCTCATCTATAACTTCATCCTCTTCTATCACACAAGAAACATATTACCAAGAAACTTGGGAATAAGCAAGCCCAACAAATTTCTTAGCAACTTCTCCATGGGTATGACCATTCTCTTTTCATGCATGATGCTGTGATTAAGAACAAAGATGGAAAGTTGCATAGATTTGTGGGGATAAAATGGAAAAAGGCTTCAGTGACTATCACTGGAACCTCCTGAGGAACTAGAAAAAGGGATGAAGTGAGACGTGAACATGGTAATCCTGAAAGGAGACCACCCATGGCACTTTCTACCTCTTGTATCATAACCACAAGGAATTCCTGCTGCAAGCAACATGTCTGGTTCATTATTCATCTTCTTGGGTACGGAGTTCTTCTCCCTCAGCCTCATGGTCCACCCACCTTCTCCTTCAAGTCTTGGATCAAGACTTGAGACACAGTGAGACTCTGCTTTGACCACTATATTTGAAATTCTACCCCTTTCTATCGCTCTGTCTTATGTATCACCCTAAGGTAAGTAACCTCTTCATGGATCACAGCCTTGTGAGAGCTGGGCGATAAAGAAGGCTGAGCACCAAAGAATTGATGTTTTTGAACTGTGGTGCTGGAGAAGACTCTTCAGAGTCCCTTGGACTATAAGGAGATCAAACAGTCAATCCTAAAGGAATCAACCCTGAATATTCACTGGAAAGGTTGATGCTAAAACTGAAGCTCCAATACTTTGGCCATCTAATGTGAAGAGCAACTCAACAGAAAAGACCCTGATGCTGAGACAGATTGAGGGCGGCAGGAGAAGGGGATGGCAGAGGATGAGATGATTAGACAGCACCACCGACTCAATGGACATGAATCTGAGCAAACTCCAGGAGACAGTGAAGGACAGGAGAGCCTAGTGAGCTGCAGTCCACGGGGTCACAGAGTCGGAAACGACTTAGCGACTGAACAACAACAGGAAAGATGAGAAATCCTAGTCCCCTTGCTTATTCTTTATTGACTCTTCCTAATAAAATATAAATCTCAAGAGAGCAGGACTATGGTCTGTTCACAGCATTATCTTGAGTCTCCAACATTGCCTGGCACAAGGCTGGGATGGAATGGGACTCTAGAAATGGCAGGTGGGTGGCACTGCAGGAGGAGTGGAAGGAGGGAGTGAACGGACTCTGGCCCGCAGCCTCCTCTAAGGGGAGCAAAGCATGGACCATGGCAGGGCTCCAACCCACCAGTCCCCAGGGTTGCCATCCTGGAACTGTTTGACTTCTTGCTTGCAGCAGTGAAGGGGTAAAATTTAACTTCCAATGAGATGAGTAATGTCCCAATAACTGTGTTAATAAGCCATGCTTACAATTTCCCACATTCTCCACCAGGATCCCATTGTGGCTAAGATAAACACATATATTTGGGGGGGAAAAAAAAAAAAGACCCTTGAAACTCAAGGTCCTAAGGACCAAAGGCAGAAATAGCCCATGTGAAAAGTAATCTTTAGTTTGCCATCAAGACTAGTTTAATAAAGAAACTTTTAAATATGCATTTGGGGATTTCACTAGTGATTTTTTAAAATACTGCTAATATATGAGAAGAGATGGTATTCACCATCAGTTATCAGTAAAAAAAAATTTTTTTTTACTTAATTATATTTTATTTGGGTTTGTCAGTATCTTCCATCCCCATTCTTTCTGATTCAGTATAGACTCACCAGCCAACACACACAACTCCACTGTCCCACTGCCTACTGTTATTTGAGCATCCCACTCTAAATCCAGAGAACAGGGGTCTGGAACTCAACTCACAAATCTATTAGAAGCAATATTTCAGCAGATGAGATCAGAGTCTCAAGCTTTGTCAGGCCCTGAAATCTTTCTGGACATTCGAGTATCTAAGCATAGTTGGACCTTCAGGGCTGGGCCACGGTTTCCATGCATGGGGATGACTTGTGAACACGTGAGGGCTTCCCTGGTGGCTCAGAGGATAAAGAATTCGCCTGCAATCCAGGAGATCTGGATTAGATCCCTAGGTCTGGAAGACCCCCCAGAGGAGATCAAGGCAATTCACTCCAGTATTCTTGCCTGGAGAATTCCATGGACAGAGGAGCCTGGCAAGCTATAGTCCATGGGGTCGCAAAGAATTGCACACGACTGAGCGACTGAGCACAGTGCGAAGTGATACAGANCACTCCAGTATTCTTGCCTGGAGAATTCCATGGACAGAGGAGCCTGGCAAGCTATAGTCCATGGGGTCGCAAAGAATTGCACACGACTGAGCGACTGAGCACAGTGCGAAGTGATACAGATGAATTCTGAAGTTACACACGCTCCAGATGGAGAGCCACACCACTGAAGGCTTGCCTTTCCCAGGCAGAGAAAAACAAAATCAAGAGAAAAGCCAGTGAGATTCAATATGCATAATTTGGCAGAAAGTTCAGCTGGACAAACAGCAGCTCTTCTTGGGACTCTGTTCTGAGGAAATGAACGATATTTATGGCCTAATAAACCGTATGCCCCATAATGAAAGGAGCCATCAGAGAGCTTGGCAGAACGTAAATTAGGTGAAAGAAGCAGGAGGTCGGGCATGAACACAGCAGTCAGTTTTCACCAAGGGAAATGAACTGAGGGCCGGCGCTAGTGTTCCCGGTGGAGGCTGAACTTAGGTGGGAGAATGCAGTGAAATGCTTCCATCTGCAGCTCTCACCCTGCTTTTGGAGCAGAGGGTCAGGCTTACCTGAGAACCACGAAGTCCCTGGAGGGGTGGGGCGCCATGCTGTTCAGCACGTACTGATAGACTTCCGTCTGTTTGTCCAGCGTTTCCACCACCTTCCACTGCACGAAGTCCTCGTCCCACAGGTGGCGCTCCCTCAGCACGCGGTTCAGAACCACCGAGGGGGGCGCCTCCACCTCGGCGGAAGCCTTCCACAGCCTCAGCGGGGGCCCGTCTCCCACCTGGGGAAAGACACCCGCAGCGGCTGAGAGCTCGCTGGTTCCAGCAGAACCTACCAGGCTTCACTGGGTATTCAAAAAGCCTCATCGGTTATGGAACTTGAAAGTGATTCTGTACACCTCAGGTTTAAAATGGTCACCCTTAAGCTAAGAGAAGAAGAGTGGCAATAAAAATGATAACCAGCAGCACACAGTGCTTCCTGTGTGCTAAGCATTGTTATTAGTTTTAATTTTCCATTTTTTAAAAATTAATTTTTATTGGAATATAGTTGCTTTCCAGTGTTGCCTTAGTGTTTGCAAAGTGAATCAGCTATACTTATACATATATCTCCTTTTTCTGGGTTTCCTTCCTACTTAGGTGGCCACAGAGCACCGAGTTCCCTGTGCTACAGGGTAGGTTCTGATTAGTTATCTGTTTTATACATAGCATCCATAGTGTATATATGTTCTCTGGTAGTGGTCCTGTTCTTACGTCCGTTATGCAAATGAGAGCATGGAGGCACAGACAGGTGTGTGACCCGCCCAGCGTCATACAGCTCAGGGGCAGAGCCCCGCCTGGGTCCAGAAGGGTGGCTCCACAGTCTGCCATCTGGTTACACAGTCAGACTCTGGTGCAGAACTTTGACCAGTTCCTATGTGTGACAAGCCCTGGAGACAGAGGGGCCACTTTCGAAGCAAAACAAATTCCAGGTTGTTAGATGTGGCTCTTTGGGAGTACATTTTTTCCCAAGACCCGAGATTACCTTTTTGAAAGCAAGCTCTGTGCTGTCTGTGCTTGGACACGTGACCCATCCTTTGAACTTCTCCTTGGCTTCCTTCTGGAGGCCCTGGACGAGGTGTTCCAGGTACGTGTGGAAAGTGGCCCCGCTGTCCTCCAGCTGGGCCCCCAGCTCTTCCAGAGTTGGCGGATGGATCTCAGCCTCCACATATGAGTTATGAGACTGGGCCACCATCTCGAGCGGGACCTGAACCAACGGGTACACAGAAGAGCAACACAGAAATGCTGAGACTTATAGAGAAAGTGAAGTAGCGTCACCGAAAATCACGGTACTGGTGACAGGCCGGGTGCCGCGGGGCAAGAGATGTTTGTCTGAGATCAATGACAGCGGTCGGGAGAAAGGGCTTCTGAAAGTCAGGAAACCCAGATCTGTTTGAGGCTATATTTATTATTCAGAACATCACCAGGACTTCCCATTCATCCTTTCCACTTTTCTTTGATTTTACTTGTCATATATTTTTATTCAGTTTGGCAAATGACTCAGAAAACAGCTTTACCTTTTTAGCACACTTTTTCCTTTTGCAAATGCCAGTTTTGCCACAGAAAGGATGCCAGAAGTCTAGTTCACTTACTCCTTTAGCATGTCTGTGGCTGTATTCATAAGCTGTCACTGATTCAGAGTTAACAGCGATTGTTCAGTATCCCTCCCGCCCCCGCCCCACATTGAATCTAATCAAGTCCTGAGGTCACATTAAATATACTATAGTTGGCTGGCCTAGGACCTGGCACCAGAACTCGATGCAACCATTTTTATAAACATCATCATCATGGTAAACCCAAGTGTCTTTAANGTCCGCCCCCGCCCCACATTGAATCTAATCAAGTCCTGAGGTCACATTAAATATACTATAGTTGGCTGGCCTAGGACCTGGCACCAGAACTCGATGCAACCATTTTTATAAACATCATCATCATGGTAAACCCAAGTGTCTTTAACTGTCAAAGCCTCAACTTCAGGGTTGCCTCCTCATATTTCTGGGAGGCACTATTCATTGTACCATTGTCAAACAAAACAAAACAAAACAAAAACCAGAAATGAGCCATAAATGCAGTAACCATTCCAACTGTCTCATCGAGTTCCAAGAGCTATAAGGAAGGAAGGCGGTTGGAGCCTTTCACTCACCTCAAAAAGTCTGTCACATTCCATGATCATGTGGGCCAGACCCTGAGCCGCGGCCAGATTCTCACTGAGGTCCTTTTGATCTGGCTTTCCAGCGGCATATTTTTTCTGGATGACTCTGTAATTGAAGGGGACAACACTCAGCGGATCCCAAACCCCAGAGCATTTCACAGGACCCAGTTCACCCCTCTGCTATCTCTTCATTCCCGGATGCCACCCAGATCCCAGACTTTCTCATTTCCAAATAAAAACAGTGACACACATCTTAGATATCCTGAGGTAGGTTAAGAGTCTGACAAATGGAAAACCTGGGAAAAACACAAGGGCAGGAATAACTGTTGGGGGAGAAATTAATTCATTTTTCCTACTTCACCACAAGCTGCCATGCTTGGGCCTGAAATCCAGTCTTTTCAAATTGAAGATTTTGTAAAACACACACAAAACAGAATTCCAGGTTTTCTGGATCACAGAGGACACTCTTCAATGCTACCTTGGTAATTCTCTGACTCTGAGGCGCAAGAATCAGGTTCCTCCAAACATTTTCTGAGTATAAACAAAGTGCTAACAGATCCCCAGGTTGAAGTGCAATGCATATAGTTTTGTTTTGCCTTTTTTAGTAGCTCTGGGGAATACCTGGTTTAGGATTAACATTCCCGTTGAGAAAAACTCACCTGGGGGAGCTTTCTTTCTTCAGTAAATTCAGGTGGAAGAGGGAGGGGGCCAGACACACGGCCAGGTTCATGGGCGTCATCTGATTCTCTTCCACCGCGTGGACCACGTCGTTGAGGAAGCACAGCAGCGTCTGCAGCACCTCCCGGCTCTCATCGGCCAGCAGCAGGACGGCCGCCTGCACTGCCTGCAGCCGCTGCTCCTTGGGGACATCTATGGAAAAGTGGGTGCCGGGCCGTCAGAGGGCTAGCCACAGAAGGAGCCGGCGGGGGAGGGGAGAGTGCGCTACCTTCCTGCGAACATGCTTGGGGTCCTTGTCATCAACATTGACCGTGAGGACAGCTAGGGGCACAGAGAAGTCACTGCTTCCGACCCGGCGTCGGAACCCCCCAGTCTCACTCCAGAACTCACCGTCTTAACGGTGAGGCTGGACTCGCAAGGAGCACCCTGTGCTGGCTTTTCATACTCACCTGTCTGCTGCCTCACCTGTTTCAAACCTCTTGCCCATCGCCCCCCTTCCCCAGCTGGTGAAGTATCTCTCAGGATGCCCAGGGATTATGGGAAGGGGAACCAGGTCCCCCCTCCTCTCAAGCCATTCTCCTTCTGGGTGGTCCCCGGGGTGNGTATAATGTACAGGATCCATTGTTTTACAGAAAGACTATTGTAGAAACTAGCTAGTGACTGTGGATTAAAGATGAATTTTGACAATATAGCATCACTTACTTCATTTTGGTAAAAGTAAAAAAGAATAGCCAAAGCTTTTTAAAATTACTTTAAAACCTCTGTATTTTTATTATTTTTTTTAATGTGTATCATTTTAAAAGTCATTATTGAATTTGTTACAATATTGTTTTTGTTTTTGTTTTTTTTTTGCTGCAAAGCATGTGGGATCTTAGCTTCCTGACCAGGGATCGAGCCTGCACCCCCCCCAATTTGGAAGGCAGAGTCTTAACCACTGGACCGTCAGGTAAGCCCACTCAACATATTCTGTGAGACTGGCTTCTTTATGATGGTTAATATCAAAACAAAGAAGCATGTGAGATACACATTTTCGCCTGTGAGTGGTTTCTGTCAATCAAACCTAAATTCGATAACAAACAGAAAACTCACCATGGGGAATACTCATAGTCATAGTGTTTGATTGAAATGTGTGTATAGACATTTAATATGGGGAATTGGTATTTCAAAGTAAACTTTTTATTTAGTTCTGACAGCTGAACAACAGAAAAAAGTTGCAAATGCAATCGTGATTCTTCATATTAACTGCCTAAGTATACACTTTTAGTAAAAATATGAACAATTTTTGTAATTCTTTTCTGTTATATTTGTTCCAGTTATATTTATTGGAGTGCAATTTTGTATCTCCAAAGTCTAATAAAACATTTAGTCTTGTATTTTCTCTAGTACGATTATTAGAGATTATCTAATGATTGTATCATTCATATTTCTACTATTATTCATGTTTCTAATAATTGCTTTGTAATGAATTTTACAAAAGTATCTTGGTCAGTGGCAGGCTGGGAAGATTTTTAAAAATCGATCATTCACTGTAGACAGTTTCAGAAACTTTGTTCTAGATTGAACAGAGGTCAGAAAACTTTCTGTAAAGGGCCAGATAGTAAATATCAGAACATTAAAACTACTCAACTCTGCCTTTGCAGCCAAAAGGATGTGTGTGGCTGTATTCCAGTACAACTTTCTTTACAAAGCAGGAGCAGTAGCTTGCTGAGCTCTGGTCTGGACAAAGAAGAAACCCATATTCTGTGCCTCTCCAGAGAGAAGAGCTGGAATCAGACAGGCACGTTTACATCAAGTCAATTATTACATGAAAGACTTCCAGTAGTGAGGAAAAAATAAATTGCCTTGCATTTTAATGAACTCAAGTCTAGATGTTTATAAACAGAGGTTGAGCGAATTGTTGGATGCTCTGAAAGTAAATCCTGTGCTGGATAGGAGGTTGGAAAAGATGAGCGAAGAGCTCCTCTCACTCAAAGATCCAGGTTTGAGGATATTCACACACATAACACTCTTCAATGTAAGATGTACTACTTTCCAGCCGAGGGAATGATGGAATGAAATGTAACTTCTCTCATTTGCTCTGCTGTTTGGAGCTGCCAGGTGGTGTCTTATTTGATGGGACATTTGAGGTTATGAAAGGCAATGGGGGGGGGGTGCAGGCGGAGGCTCAGACCCGGCCCCCTCACAACAGCTGCAGCTCCTTTGAAATGCCCACAGCATCCAGGCCATGAGGTGCTGGCTGCAACGTGGCAATTAGTCATGGTTTCTGTGTTGCTTTCCACCTTGGGGTCATGATTTCAGAGAGCTTTATTAAAACTGTGACTTTAACCAGGACCTTCTTTGGAAGCCGCTGGTCCTGCCTCAGGAAATCTTGCGTAGGAGTCCTGTGTGTGTACGCATTTCTCTCTTCCCCCATTTAACAGAGATCCTTATTGGAGTCTTCAGTCTCTGACTTTAGCTTTGAATAGAACCCATATCACATTAACACTGACTGTAATGAGGGGATTTCAGTGTTGTCATAAAGCAAGTCTGAATTCTGTAGGACATAATGAAGGAACAGTTTTCTGAGAAAGAGTAGCTCTGCATGTGCCTTGGCGTTTTTAATTTAGAAGAAACTTCCAACTTCTTATGGCTTTTTCTAAAAAAGTGCGAACAGTCATAGCTGAAAGTAATACATGCTTCTGAGACAAATGCCAAAAACACACACTGCAAAGGGAAGGATTTTGTCTTTTTTAAACAAAATTTGACCATCTCTTTACACTGGAAACTGGAGCTCATACGAGCCCACAGATGTAAGAGGTGGCTACTCCATAAGTACGTGGAAATTTAGATGTGTATCTTCCATTAAAGGTGACTGGAGCTGAGTGGTTGAGCCCTCCTGTTCAGAAGCACGGCCCTGCCACTTGCAGCATTGAAAGGGGAGGAGCCTGAGGCCTAAGTGGGCAACAGCTGGGTCCTCAGGCTCTCAAAAATGCGGGAGTTTAGTTAAGTCTTTCAGTGAGATGCATGGCCAAGATTGAGGACACGCTACCTGCTTCTCATGGGGAAAGTAATCTTGAATCTTTAGAGGATTGCTTTTCTCTTCTGCAAAGCGGTAAGGTGTGATTTCAGTTGTCTTGGTGCTTTACGAGTGAGTGGTATTTGATGTACAAGGAAAGTGCATGCCTACCTAAGTATGAATGAGGCTTCACCATTGTCATCGATTTGTGGATTTTGTTTTGTTTTTTTTCCCATCTTGGGTCAACCCATCAAACTCTTCAGAATTAAACAAAATCAGGTGAGAACCAAATTCAAAGCAGACCAGTGAAATTCATGACTCTTTTTATCATGAGAGATCCAAAGGTAAATTTCCACGAAGACATTAAATAAATTGTGGACTTGAGTACAAAAAGCAAGAAATATCCCTCTTCTAGAACAATAAAAATACCTAATTGTATATATTGCTGAGGAAGCCCTTCCAGGTCTCAGGCCGAGGGCCAGAAGCTCATGACAATACATTTCTGATTCTCTCTCAAGGGCCAAGAGGGGCAGAACAGCTGGGTTCAGATCCTGCCTGTGCCGTTTCTGAGTGGCTCTGGGCAAGTTACTCGGCTTCCCTGTCCTTCGATCTCTGCATCTATGACGTGGGGTTAGTGATGAGCAGTGGTACCCGCCGTGGAGCGGGCACTGTGGGCACCTGCTCATCACACCACAGAGTGCTAAGAAGCATACACAGCCTTCCTGAGGCTCTGGAGGGAGAAGCATGACTGTGTTCCCGGGTGGTGAAGCCATTTGGGGATGACATTCTGGGAAATTAAACATGTCTGGGCCTCTGCAGATTAGAGGTGAGCATTATATTTCTGTTTCTTGGATTGATTAAAATAGGAACAAACCCAGAGGAAATGTTACTGTCTTTTTTTTTTTTTTCCTGCCAAACAAACTAATTCCACAGTTGGTTGAAGCTCTTGTGGTGCTTGGTTCTCAAGTTTTACTTTCTACTTCTGATTATTTATCCTAGTTCTAGTCTGTATTTAGTGGGTTTTTTTTTTTTTTTTTGCAATAAAATAAAGGATTGGCAGAAGCTCCAATACTCTGGCCACCTGATGTGAAAGCCAATTCATTGGAAAAGACCCTGATGCTGGGAAAGACTGAAGGCAAAAGGAGAAGGGGGTGACAGAGGTTGAGTTGATTGGACGGTATCACTGATTCAATGGATGTGAGTCTGGGCAAACTCCGGGAGATAGTGAAGGACAGGGAAGCCTGGTGTGCTGCAGTCCATGGTGCTATGGAGAGTTGGACACAACTGAGAGACTCAACAACGACAAAGGGCTGGTCTGTGACTTGTGTAAGGAGCAGATCATAGGGATGTGTGCCACCACCAGGGTCTCCTATGTAGTTGCTTAGACCCCAGCCCCCAATACGCATCACGGCTAAGATTCGTGAGTAGGTAGAGACCACTCACTGGATTTATTTATTTCAAAATTCAGGTCACGAGTCCCTACATTACAGTGTGGAAAGCCCTGTTTTATTCAAGTGCCTGCATCCATGGGGCCCACAGCTAAGTAGGGGCTGTAAGGGTATATGCCACCATAGCCAACATAAGGCATAAATTAAGAACGTCAGAATGCCGAAGGGACCAATTTACAGAGGAGCTTCTGTGAAGGTAACATGGCCTAATGCATGTTATTCAAGCCTGTTCCACATGTGGGTTTTGAAATGCTGGTGATAAAGGGAAGAATTCAATCACATCACTTGGTTGAAAACAAATCGTGTCGTTAGTCTTTGGCATTTGTGTTTGTGATACATAGCAGCTAAGGATCTGCACTGGCAGCCGGACAGACAGCCACACAGGCGTGGCTGCGCTTGGTTTAATAAGAAACATGTGTTACAACCAAAACAACATCTGACCTTCCTGCTTCAAGCAGTGTGTGTACTTCTTTAGGGCTCTATTCAGCCAGACAGCTGTTGGGACTTTTATTCCCACATTTTTAATTTTTCTTTGACCCGGACAAATTGCCCATGTATTAATATATTCTCTGGATATTGTTTTTCACCATTTTACCTCCTTAGCTTGAATCTTTGGTTCCTAGCTCAAACCTCAAATTGTTTTGAAGGTGAGGTCAACCAAAATTCATTTGCGCTTTTTTTGGGTGCTATTTTAGAGCAGAAATTCAGGCTAAAGTTATTTTTAAAGATTTGGTTACTCGGGAGTAACTTAAAATCCATGGGCTGTAATGACTTCTCTGTGTAGACCAGAATAAAGAACACTTTCTTACAACTCAGGGATGTTTTCTCTGCTTCTTCAAAATATAGTGCGGCTTGACTTGTTACATACTGAAGATGTGAAATGAAAAAAGTAGCTAACGATTTTAATTCTGAGTTTCCTAAAAGGATCAATTCAGTGAGAAAGAGAGGTCTTTCAACACAGTGGTTATGGGCCTCAGTTTTGGAGTCAGACACACCTGAAGTTGAAACCCTGCTCCTTCACCAGCTAATAGATCACGGGCAAGGGGCTTAGCCAGTTCAGGTTTTATTTTCCTTCTCTAGAAAACAGAGACCCTCTGCTACAATGCATGAAATGCTATAACAGAGCTTGTGGAAAACAGTTAAGTGCTCAGTAATGTATGCCAGCCTTACTCCTACAGAGTGAAAAATGCCTGCAAAGTCCTATAAAAGGGAGGAAGTGTAGTGACTCGGGAAACTGAAGGACGTTCCCTGTGACTAGAGAAAAGGGCAAGGGGTGAGAATGGAGAGATGGGGCGAGTTCTGAATCCTCTTGTTACCCTCTCCCTCCACCTGCTCAACATGATGAAATGAACCAGCCTGACATTGAACACATCCTGAACTGCACTTGAAATAAAAGGCCATAGGAAAGAATGAAGCAGAAGACACCTGGCATGACCCACCCCATAGATTCTGGTCTGCATTCTCTTAATCTACAAATCACTGGAGAATTTGAGTCTAATATGGAGTGGATATTTACAGCTAAACAAACTTCTGAAAGATCATCATAAACAAGGAATTTTACATTTATATGCAAACCCTCTGATCAAAACTAAAGCAAAGTGAAACAGATGTTAGCCTAGGTTCCTATCGGGCTTATTCATGATGCTTATGATAAGACAAGATATTTGGAAAATAAACACATAGACAGTCAGTCATTTCAGAATTTTGGTTAGGTTTGTGTCGTTTTTAATTTGTGAATGCAGCTTGTCCTGCTGGTACAGCCACGGTCTTAGTAAGGTGTAGTAATTTGTACCTACCTTTTTCCTTTGGAAGTTCACATCAAGTTTCATTGAGGCACACTTGTTCAACGTATTTAGTCGTCTAAAAAGAAAGAGAAATGTGATCATTGCTATCACTAATGAACCTAGATCTTTTCAGTTTGTTGAGTCTCATCGGTTGCCAATGAAGCTGAAAGTGCAGAAACAACCAATCATATCCCAAGAAGGGACTCTACCAAGAGATGGTACATGATAAAGGGTTCCCTTTTGTTCTCCAGCCTCTAGACCTGAGAGGACCTTCCATGAAGCTTACCAATTCCCACTGCTTCCCTTTCCATCATTCTTGGAACCCATGGGAAGCAATTTTAAGCCATATTTTCACCAGCCCCTCATTTCATCTGCCACTTTGACCTTCTCTCCAGCCTATCCTGCTAATTCCCAAATTTGGATCAACTCAACCATCTCTCTTCTCTCTTGCTCTTGTGTATAAATGGGAAAAGAACTCACATTATAGTGCTGAATTATATACGCTATGAACTGAATTGTGTCCTCCCCAAACTCAAAATTTGAAGCCCTAAACTCCAATGTGATTGTATTTGGAATATGAAATGATTAAAGTTAAATGAAGTTATAAAGTAGAGACTTAATCCAATCGAATTAATGTCTTTAAAGGAAGAGACTGATTCAATGGACATGAACGTGGGCAAACTCTGGGAGATGGTGAGGGACAGGGAAGCCTGGCATGCTTCAGTCTATGGGGCTGCAAAAAGTCAGACACAACTTGGTGGCTGAACAAAGGATGAGACACCAGAGCACTCCCTCCCTCTCTCTCAATCAGCCATGGGAGGACACAGCAAGAAGGTGGCTGTCTACAAGCTAGGAAGAGAATCCTCACCAGAGACCAAACCTCACTGGCACCTTGATCTTGGACTTCCCAGCCTCCAGAACTGTGAGAAAATAAACTTCTATTGTTTAAGGCACCCAGTCTGTGGTATTTTGTTTTTGCAGTCTGTGATGACTAGTACATAGCAATACTTACATTTTGAAATTCTCTCTCAGCTGGGCTCCTCAAATTGCTACCCAGCATTTATTTCATTTTTTTCTCTCTGTAGGCATTCATTCTCAGATCATGAAAAATATCACAATTCCTCAACAGACCATTGCCAGTCAGAAAATACAGCTTAAGGCATTAATTATTTTAACAGTTCTTTCCTTCATCATAAGAAATGTTCATATTCTTTTTTTAAAATATTTTTATTTATTTATTTGATCATATGGCATGAAAACTCTCAGTCATAGCATGAGGGATCTAGTTGCCTGACTAGGGATTGATCCCAGGTTCCCAGCATTGGGAGCGTGGAGTCTTAGCCACTGTACCACCAGGGAAGCCCAAGATGTTCATACTCTTTTTCAAAGCTAACCCTTCTTATCATGGGTTTGACTGTAACGTCCACCACATCATCTGGGTTCTTTTTACTCTGCACAGGAATAAAGAGATACCAGCTTTTAAAATAAACTAGATTCTGATGATGGTTATCTTCTTTCTCTAGCCTGGACACCTCACCTGAGCTCCAGAGCTACATTTTAAGCTACTCACTAGTCTCATTCATCTGGGGGGTCCTCCTGGCCCTTCAAATTCACCGATGAAAACTGAACTCACTGTATTCTCTTCAAAACCTGCTTTTCCTGTTTAAAGTCTTGTCTTGATTAACAGCATCACCAGTAAGTCAAGTCACCCAAGCTAGAAAACAGTCATCTACCTGTTAATTAGACTTCCATGATGTCTTTGAATTTTGTCTCTTCTGGGTCATACTCAGTTCCTCCTCATCTTTTACTTAGAGTCAGGAGACAGACGGCCTGTTAAATTGGTTTCACTAATGCTTCACAATGAAACTAGTTCTTTTTGTCAGTTTCTTATTGTGATATTTACTTAAAATATTTAATAACTATCCTCATTTACCCACTTCCCTGGTGGTGCAGAGGTTAAAGCGTCTGCCTGCAGTGTGGGAGACCTGGGTTCGATCCCTGGGTTGGGAAGATCCCCTGGAGAAGGAAATGGCAACCCACTCCAGTATTCTTGCCTGGAGAATCCCGTGGACAGAGGAGCTTGGTGGGCTACAGTCCACGGGTCGCAAAGTGTCAGACACGACTGAGCGACTTCACTTTCACTTTCACTTTCCAGCTTACCCACTTATTAGACATTCATTAGTGTCAACTATGACAGGCAGTTATGGACTGGAAGCTAATCACCCAGTCTGAAGCTATCTTTTGCAGGTCCTTTGCTCCTGTACCTGACAGCCAGGTCCAAATGTGTTAAGGTCTCTACCTAAGAACTAAAAGTGTTATCTGAGGTGCATTATGTACAGTTGATCTTTGAACAACATAGGTTTGAACAGTGTGGGTTCACTCAAACACAAATTTTTTTTCAATAAATATACTGGAGGGACTTTTGCAAAAAGTCAGACACAACTTGGTGACTAAACAAAGGATGAGATACCAGAGCACTCCCTCCCTCTCTCTCAATCAGCCATGGGAGGACACAGCAAGAAGGTGGCTGTCTGCAAGCTAGGAAGAGAGTCCTCACCAGAGACCAAACCTGAGGCTAAGACTCCATGCTCCCAATGCAGGGGGCCTGGGTTCAATCCTTGGTCAGGGAACAAGTTCCCACATGTCACAACTAAAGATCCTGCATGCTGCAACTAAGATCTGGTGGAGCCAAATGAATAAACAAAAAAGGAATTTTTTTTTGAGATTTGCAATATTTGAAAAAAGCTTGCAGACGAACCAACACAGTCCTGTAGTAGAAGAACAATGTTGGAGAATTGACACTACCCAACTTTTAGACTCACCAAAAAGCTATAGTAATCAAGACAGTATGATAGTGGTGAAAGAAGAGACAGATCATCAGTGGAATAGAATAAAGAGCTCAGAAATAGACCCACACAAATATAGCTAACTAATCTTTGACAAAGGAGTAAAGGCAACACTGGAGAAGAGATAGATTTTCAACAAACAATGCTGAAAAACTGTATATCCACATGCAAAAAAAAGTCAGTCTAGACACAGATCTTATACGCATCACATAAATTAACTCAAAATGGATCACAGATCTAAATGTAAGCACAAAACTGTAACACTCCCAGAAGATAACATAGGAGAATATCTAAATGACCTTAGGTTGATGTGATGTGATGTGATGTGAAGTGGCTCACTCGTGTCCGATTCTTTGCAACCCCGTGGACTGTAGCCCACCAGGCTCCTCCGTCCATGGGATTCTCCAGGCAAGAGTACTGGAGTGGGTTGCCACTTCCTTCTCCAGGGGATCTTCCTGACCCAGGGATTGAGCCCAGGTCTCTCGCATTGCAGGGAGAGGTTTTAACCTCTGAGCCAACAAGCGATGACTTTCTAGATACAACTTCAAAGGCATAATCTATGAAATAAATACTTGACAAATTGGATTTCATTAAATTAAAAACTTTTGCTATGTGAAAGATACTGTCCAATGTATGAAAGGATATGCCATAGGTGTGGGGAAAATATTCATAAAAATCACATCTGATAAAGGACTGTTATCTAAAAAATACAAAAAACAACTCTTAAAATAAAAAATAATAAAACAATCCAATTAAAAAAAACAGACAAAAATCAGGATACCTCACCAAAACAAGATACACTGGTCACAAATAAGCATATGAAAAATGCTCCACATCAAATATCATTACAAACTTGCAAATTAAAACAACTGTTAGATACCATAACATACCTATCAGAATGACAATATTCTAAAACCCTGGTGTCACCAAATGCAGGCCAGGATGAAGAGTGACAGAAACTCTCATTCATTGCTGGTGGGAGTGCAAAATGGTACAGCCCCTTTGGAAGACAGTTTGGCAGTTTCTTATAAAACTAAACATCTTCTTACTATACATTCCAGCAGTTGCACTCCTAGCTATTTACTCAAAGAGTTGAAAACTTATTGCGCACAAAAACTTGCACAGGAATTACTTTTTATTCCATAAAGATAAATATTGTATTTCTAAAGGACGTATGTACTTAAAATATAAAACGATGTGACCAAACTTTTGCAGCCAACATGTCCACAGTAGCAATGGGTGTGAGGTGTTACCGCACAGGGATGTTTATAGCAGCTTTATTCATAATTGCCAAGACTTGGAAGTGACCAAGAGGTTCTTCAGTAGAAGAACCAATAAACTGAACCAATAAACTGTGGTACATCCAGACAACAGAATGTTATTCAGTGCTAGAGAAATGAGCCATCAACCCATAAAGGGACATGGAGGAACCTTAAATGCATATTACTAAATGGAAGAAGCCAATCTGAAAGGCTACATACTATATGATTCCAACTATATGGCATTCTGAAAGTGGCAAAACAGTGAAAATATCAGTCAGTATAGGGACAGTAAAAAGAGGAGGGAGAGAGGAATCACAGGATGGATAGAAAGGGTAGAGGATTGTTAGAGCAGTGAAACATTCTGTATGATACTATAATGGTGGATACATGACACTATACATTTGTCAAAACCCATAAAATGTATAAGACAGAGTGAAGCCTAATGCAAACCATAGACTTTGGGTGACAATGATGTGTCAATGCAGGTTCACAGCTGTGAGGTGTCACTTGGGTGGGGGATGTTAATGGTAGGAGACGCTGTGTATATGTGGGTACAGGTGGCAGATGAGAACTCCCCATATTTTGTGCTTAATTTTGCTGTGTATCTAAAACTGCTCTAAAAATAAAACCTATTATTTAAAAATGTAATCTTTGTTTTATTCATTTAAAAGTCATTTTATTTCTTGGAGTTTGAAATTACTGATGTAAAGTGATCTGCATTTCTTTTGCTCTGAATCTACTTTCTTATTAGCACTCAATTCCATCCACAAAATTGTCATGATTAAAGACATCTTAGAAATTCTGGATACAGTTTCAAATATCATATGCACAACTATTCAGTTCTTCCTCTTATGATGGATTCGTTTATCCAATCATCATGCCATATACTTTAAATAACTTATAATTTTATTTGTCAGTTATACCTCAATAAAGCTGAAAAACCCAACTGATTTTTTAAGCTGGAACAAAAGGCAAAGAGGGAAAACATTCTTTATGGTGATCTGAGACTAGGCAGACATTCCCAGCATGGTGTAGCATCAATCTGTATTTACCTTCTATAATGTAAACAATGGCTAGACTCTCCAAGAATACAAAATGGATAAAACACACACCCTGGAGAGACGGAGATGCCTCTTTAAGGACTGGCTGTTTCAGGTAAAAGAACATGTCATGTAACAGAAAGATTCACAGCCCTTTATCGAAACCACCATGAATTCTGCTATGACTAGAGCCAGGCTACATTTAGGACAAATATTAGCATCAGTATTTGTTTCCCTCAAACTTAATGATGGGGCTTCCTAGGCGATTCAGTGGTTAAGAATCAGTGTTAAGTTCAGAATCAGTGTTAAGTGAATCAGTGTTAAGCCAATGCAGGAGACGCGGGTTCCATCCCTGGGTTGGGGAGATCCCCTGGAGAAAGCAGTGGCAACCCGCTCCTGTAATCTTGCCTGGGAAATCCCACAGACAGAGGAGCCTGGAGGGCTACAGTACCTGAGGTCGCAAAGAATTGGACAGACTGAGCAACTAAACAGCAAACAACAAAAACCACTTAATGATAAGTAACCTAAAACCCTTCAGAAAACCTGAGTTGGTCTGTCACTGGTGGCCTGGAAAACTATCCCTGCATGAACAGGTATGTGTTTTCTTTGCTGCATGAACAGTGTGTCTTCCACTGGATTAGAGCCTCTTTTGAGAGGAGCCATAATTTATTCTTCTAATCCACCTAAAACCTAGCAGGAAATTTTATACATGATAGTCTCTGTAGGTTTTTCTTTTAAACTGAACACACTTTGTTTACATTGGTCCAATCAGCGACTGGCTTTAGTCACAATAGACCTTGTGTAGTCAGGAGAGCAGAATTATCCTCCCCACTGAATATGACAGGCTGAGAGCTGCACCTCATTTGCATCTCTAACGCCAGGCACAGGCACTGGTTCAGAGAGAATCCACTGGGTAAATGTTTGCTAAGGAAATACTAGAACCTGGCAGGCTCTGGGGACCGACTGGCCTGACCTCTTTTATTTTCAAATGAGGAGACTAAGGCTCTGAGAGAAAACACTTGCTCAGGGGAACCATGCATCAGCTAGACAGCTGGACTTTGCCCTGTCCAGAGATTTCTCCGCTCCAGCCTCCTCAGGGAGGACCCAGGAGGCCTGGGAGATGACAGCCTATGTAACTGGACCTTGCACAGGCTGGTCAATAAACGACAGTTTCCTTCCCCTCGCTACATTTTCCATGGAAAGAGGAAACCCATGACGCATATTGAAGCTGTGCAGTTTGTGCTTTGGGCAAACTGGATTTACGTGTTGACACAAGCAAAGCGGTTTGACCCTTTCAGACGGACCGCCCACAATGTCCATGGCTACCAGAAGCTGTTAATTTCTACTGTTGTCTTCAGAAGGCTTTACAAGGGTTCATACATTAGTAAAGGAAAAACAGTCAGAGGTCTCATTTTAAAGTGAAACTTGAAGTTCTGGAGGGAAAGTCAACAGGAAGAGAAGCTGAGATACGACCATCTGACAGTGGGCACCACATTCCAGGAGCAAGTTGACGGGCTGGGAATGCAGAGGTGACCAGATGTGGTCCCTGCCCATGGGGATATCACACTCCTGAGTGGGATATAAATATGAGAACCAAAGGAAAAGCAATTAACTCTCAGGACGCAGAAGGACAAAGCCTCCCAGAGGAGGCAGTATTTGAGCAAGGCGATAAAGGACTGAGAGAAATTCGCTGCCCAGATGAAAAGGACTACAGGCAAAGCCAGCAGTCATTAACTGGAGCACTCTAGTCTCCGAACTGCAAGGATATGAGCAGGAATCACTGGCGGGATGGGGAGGGGTCGGATCATGAAGAACCAAAATGAAGATGGTAGAGCAATCTGCAGCAAAGGGGAGCTACTGAAGGAGTTAGGAGAGTAATGTAATGCCACTGCATGCCGGAGACAAAACTGGGGGCAGGATGGAGACGGAACTGAAGAAGAACGGGTGGAAGACAGTTAACAGTTTAGGTGAGAGATGGCAAAGAGGAGCAGAGGGGAGTGGGAGGAGATGAAGACTTGGCCACTGACGTAGAAGCGTGGGGGCCGGGGAGAAATAGAGGGTGACTCCTGGGTTTCAGGCTTTTGTCAATGTGCCTGTGTCAGTTAACAGGGAAAACCATGAAGTAGGGAGGGGCCAGGAACTGGGGTTCAGGGAAGAGACATGAGGTCATGTTGGGATGCCTTGTGACATCCAGACCAACTTTGGAAGGATCAGCAAGTAGAGGATATACACAGAGGATACATAATTATTAAACCAATCTTTCAGAAAAAATTCAGTGCCCTGGAAACTGCTATGCTCAAGGCCTGGGTAGAGCAGGAGGAGCTGGGCTGGGGGAAGGTGTAGTCAGAGATATGGGAGGTCAATGGAATCAGCTCAAAGTGGTCCTGGAAGCCACAGAAGGACCATTACAGAGAGAAAGGAGCAGTTGGTTCATTGTATCAAATATTTAACAGTAAGTGATACAAAACATAAAATATGCCTCTTGGGTTAGCAGTCATCGCAGGCAGCAGCTTTGGAGAAGCCTGAGTAGAGGGCTGAGCTGTGAGTGATTGCCGTGAAGAAGTGTTGCTCTGGAGGAGAGAGATTTAGGGCATTTGAGGAGAAAATGAATAATTGATTGCCACACAATATCCTCTCACAGGTAGAAGCGTTAAAATAATTCGTGAACTGACAGGTTATTTTCTTCCAGGTTCCAGTGCAATTTAACAAACATGTATTGAATTCCTGCCCGGCACATGGCTGCAGAGCCCCGGGAGCCCATGATGTACCAAAAGAGATGCAGTTCCTAGCAGTGAGCACTGTGGAGCCTGGAGGGCGTCCCTTGCCTCCCCAGCTGAACACAACGTGGCAGTGGGGCCAGCTCGCAGCGAGCTGTGCCCGGGCTGCCCTGACTGACAGGACACCCGGGAGGGGAAGGAGGGAAAGGCAAGCAGGGTGCTTGCTGGGGGCGTGGGGACCAGAGGGAGATGGGGAGGTGGTCGGGGCCCCGTCTGAGTGGTGTCCCACGCGGTCACTGTGACAGAGCCTGGGAGACACAGAGAGGCCCTCTGCACTCGGCGCATATACGGGAGCAGTGGCGCCCTTTCCTTCTCTAAGATGCATGCTTTACCTTTAAACCGCCAGACTCTAGACTGCTCAGGAGGTCTTCCATGCTGACTTAATGGTCAGTTTCCTGAGCTATTTTTCTAATAATCCTGTAAGCTCAAGAGGAATAACAGGCAGGGGTGTGGGTTCATCTCTGACGTGCGATTCTGATTAAAGCTGCAGCCTGAACTTCTCACCCTGCTCGCCAGGGTCAGAGGTGAAAGGTCTCCAGCCCTGTCTGCTGAGGAGTGCCCTGGGCGTGGCCCTCAGAGCCGGTCAAGAACAAGTCACCTGGTCCAGGGCTCAGAGGTGACCGCCCCTGGGAGCAGCGGCTCCTCCTTGCGGGGCCTGGGAAAGGTCCCCTTTCTGTCTGGGGGTTCACAGAACAGACTCTGCAGAGCAGGGTGGAGAGCTCTCCCACACACACATGTCTGGTGTGTTCTCAGCCAGGGCGAGGCTTTTCAAATACCACAGGCCATCCAGCGGGATGGCTTTCTGGTGTCTAAGGGGCAAGAAAGGTGTCACCGGAAGTTGCAAGGGGCTGTCCCCAGGCCACAGCTGAGCCAGGGGAGGCCATGCCTCCCCCTTGCTGAGCTGTTACCTCTGGCTGTTCTTCTAGCAAATGGCCCTGGGGCAGCAGAAATGCTGGCTCCTCTTCCGGCCCATAACCCCACAAACTGGCCCTGGATATCAGTGGAGGTGTGGGAGAGGGATGGTAAAGCGTGGACTGATCTTGCTATATGATGTCGTTCAAGGGGGAGAGGATGTACATGTGGCACTGTATGAGTTGCATAATATATATTTTTAATTGACTTACAATTGACAGACAACATCAGATAAGCTTAAGGTGTATGACATAATGATTTGATACTTGAAATGATCATCATAATAAGTTTAACGTACATCATCACACATAGTTACTATCTTTTTTTTTCCTGTGATGAGAATTCTTAAGACCTACTCTTTTAGCAACTTTCAAATATTCAATACAGTATTGTTAACTATAGTCACCATGCTGTACATTGCATCCCCAGAAAATAATCTGAAATCAGTAATAGCCTCTAATGATGAATCCACATGCCAATGCAGGAGATGCAAGAGACGTGAGTTCCACCTCTGGGTCGGGAAGATTCCCAGGAGGAGGAAATGGCAACTCACTCCAGTATTCTTGCCTGGAAAATCCCATGGACAGAGGAGCCTGGTGGGCTACAGTCCATGGGGTCACAAGCAGCCGGGCACGACTGAGCGACTAGGCACACAGAAACAAAAGAACAGGCTTTCTTGGACTTCTTCAGTTTGTGGATTTCAAAGTTTAAACTCACGTATGCCTGTGCTAGAGAAGTCAGATGGGGTGTCCTTAGCTTGTTAACTTTTCACAAAAATTGCATCTAATCCAGATAAAATTTCTCCAGTGAGAATTAGGCCGGGTTGAAGCAAGGGTCATACCAGAAATTTCTGAGAATACTGAAAGAAAGAAAAACCCCCATGGGGGAACTGGGTGGGAAGAAACATTCACTCCCAGGTACCGAGGGGCGTCTCTCGGCCCCTCCCCTACCTGCCCTATAGACGTGGGGTCCCCCTTGGTCAGCCCCTGCCCTCTTCTCCTCTCTTTATTGTCTCAGTCTCAGGGCCTCATGCCTTTTGTGCGTGGATGACATTGCATCTCTGTCTCAAGCTGAGGGCCTGTCCAGCTCCAGACCCACAGGCCCGGCTGCACACTCGACACCTTCACTGGCACCTCCAGGCGCCTCAGCTTGTCACCCCTTCTCCCACCTCAAACCCTGGCTGGACTACTCTCGTCTCTCTCCTCAGCTGATTCCTGACTCAAGGAAAGGCGTCACCACCACACAGCTGCTCAAACCTGGAGGAATCTGGTACCCCTGAACTCCCAACAACAGCAATAATAATAGTACCTGTTATTCATAGGTTCCAGTGAGAATAAAATGAAGTCAATGTCAAGAACTTAGTATGCTAGTCAGCACATAGTAAACACTCCCAAAATGATAGCCATGGTCATCTATTTTTTATGTGGCAAAGCAAGGAATTTAAAAAAAATATTGCTAATGTTTTTTACATAATGCAATACAAATAGCTAAACACACATATGTAGAGAGAGATATAAACTCCTTCTTTGGCCCTGCTGTTATACTTTGTAGCTTCTTGGGTGTTCTTCCTAAAGTTATTTTGAGTAGGTGGTTGGAAAAGTTTATATAAGAGACCATTAAAAAATATAAAGATCAATTTTTAATATAAATTATACACTTATATATGAAATCCCTATCTTTGACCTTTCTATATCTGTACTTGTCTTGGCCACCCTCATTCTATATAGACTACCTTGGTGTGAGGTTTGTGACGGAAAGTGGGGGTGGGGATGAAGATGCCTTTTCTGCACATTAAATTAGTCAAATAAAAGAAACAAAAGTGAAAGTTCAAAATAACCACATCAAAATTTCATGTGTTCTTATCTGGGTAATTCCTACTGGCCTTTTATGGTCATTTTTCCAGGAAGCTGTCTCTAAAACGCTCTCGCCCTTAGCTCTCCGGCACCTGTACTTATAGCGATCACACCATTTGTCCACGTAAGTCAGAGTTTACTCAATTCTCCACCTAGGTACTATGGGCATTTGGGGACAGATAATTCCTTGTTGTAGGGGGTACACTGTGCCTTGTGGGAGGGAGCAGCATGTCTGGCCTCCACTCATTAGATGCCAGTAGTATCACCACAGTTATGACAAGCAAAAATATTCCCAGGCCTGAAGACAGAATCAAATGCTGTCTCCACCTCGGACTGAGAACCACAGCACTGGACTGAGACTTCAGGTGGAAATTCTGTCTTATTTGTCTCCATAGCAAAGTAGGACCCTCAAGATATAGCCTTGATGAAGTGACCTTAAGGAAGAGATGACACAGTGCCACTACTCTCCACAGTGAATCAGTTCTAAACTCTTCACAAGAGAACAGAGTGTGCTTTAAACTTTTACTCTAATTATTATTATTTTTAAAAGTTGAGGTCCATGATGGTACAAATGCAATCAGAATTTCTAACCTCGGGACTTACAAGTTAAATTCAGAAAAATCACAAGGCAACACAGACATCTTGGGAGGAATTACCTTTCAAGGAAGAAATTAAAAACAAAACTAAAAACACTCCAAATCATGTTTCACAAAAAGACCTAGCTTTCTTTGGAAAATGCCAGAAAGCAGCCTATGTGGCTTTGAATCCTAGCACTGCTATTTACGAGCCATAAATGGTCAAGTTATTTCATACCTCTGTGCCTCTATTTCCTCATTTGTAAGATGGGAATGATATTACAGTCTATCTTATAAGATCACTGTGGGAATTTAATGAGTAAATATTTATAAAGTGTTTAGAGGCGTGCTTGCAAAGCCCTCTGTGGCTTATTTATTTATTTATACTTTGGCTGCTTTGGGTGCTCAGATGCGAGGGCTTCTCTTGGGGAGCTCAGGCTCTACAGCATGTGGGTCCCATAGTTGCAATGCACAGGCTTAGCTGCTCTGAGCTATGTGGGATCTTAGTTCCTCGATCTGGAGTTGAACCTGTCTGTTGCACTGGAAGGAAGATTCTTAACCACTGGACTACCAAGGAATTCTCCAGCACTTTGTGTTTTGAAGAAATGAAATCACTGCTTATTGGGATTTGTATTTAACTTATAGAGTTAGAAATTCAAAGGTGGAAGTGACCGTGAATATTATGTAATCATCTATATCCTTCTCCCCATGATTTGTCTGTGGTTTCAGTTCAGGTAATTGTCACAAATTATTATGTGTCATAACACGCAATATGGGCTTCCTTGGTGGCTCAGATGGTAAAGGATCTGCCTGCAATGCAAGGGACCTGAGTTCGATCCCTGAGTAGGGAAGATCTCCTGGAGAAGGGAAAGGCTATACACTCCAGTATTCTAGGCTGGAGAATCCCCATGAACAGAGGAGCCTAGTGGGCTACAGTCCATGGAGTCACAAGGAGTCGGACATGACTGAGCGACTAAGCACAGCACAGAAACACAATATATAAAATATTGTAAATTTTATATGATATTCTTAAAGAGAAAATTTAAAAGTACATTATCAATTTTCATAAAAACTACTATTATTTAAATTATTAATGTTATTTAATTTACTCAAATCAAATGGCATGGCTTTGTGTGCAGTGGTAAACTGTAAAAATCATTTTTGTTGGCACTCTCTGGTACAGTCTCCCTCGTCCCACATGATACGCATTGCCATTAGATGTTCTTTTAAACCCAAAAGGCAGTGACAGATGAACTGTAACCTTAGTCAATTCCATATCTTCATGAAACAGCATGGAGCAAGATGAATGCCTTTGTTTTATACATGTTATAATGAGTATTTATTGACAGCATAAGTTAGGCAGATCTAACATTAAATCAGAAATTCAGAGATCTTGGGCATCAAAGCTCTATGTTATTAAGAACAGTAGTCTGAACAAATACCCCAAACTAAAATGTTAACAGAACATGCTACTTCTGGAAAATCTCATTTGGGAGCTTTCATGTGCTGCAGTTTGCCTTAAAGGTGACAAACCTAGCAAGGTATTGCGATACCTTGGCTATGCCTACATTCTGATACTGTTACAGTTTCCATTAGCTCATCCAGCTATTTTAGATTTGCAATTAGCTTTTCATTACTCACAAGGGAAATTATTTTTCAGTTAAAAATTCAATCAAAAACCATCAAAACAGAATGATAATGTGGTTGCTAACAGAGCAGAGACTGTACTAGTACTCTGACTGGCAGTAACAGATATTTACAGGCTCCCCTGGGCACTGGTGCTGGCACAGTTGCAGAAGGAATGGTGAGGGGTGATCACCATTCTGGAGGTTCACACCTTCACTGCAAACCTGTCAGGTTTCCAAGACCCGCAGATGAGGGCCACACACCCACATGTACCCCCGTCAGGCATGGGCCCTCCCTGTCAGCAACGTCCTTACTACCATGTATAATTTTTTTGTAAATCTATAAAAGGCTAACACTACCCAACAACTCTCAAAGTGTAAATGTTGACCCAGGACATTAATTATCTGGCAGGACGTTAACTGTCTGTCCATACATGAGAGAAACTTTCAGAAAACCAAAGGTGAATAAAATTCTTGTGGGTAACATTTACAGTAGGAGACCTTCAAGCCCTCTGGTCTCTGTTTATCTACCTGGCTATGGTTCCCTGCTCCCTTTAGGATTCTGCACTGGCTCAGCATTTCAAATACACGTGAGAAATGTGGAGCTCACAAAGTTTTAAAAATAAAACACGAGACTAGCTCCATCACTGTGTCTGCACTGCACGAGGAAGAAAATGAGTAAAATCACAACCCCTTACTGCTCTCTAGGCATCAATCATAACATACCATACAAGTGGTTGAGTGTCTAATTAACCACTCATCAAACTTAAAATTTTTAAAGTGCTGTCACTCCCCTCAGGCTGGAAGTCTTCCTTCTGCCTGCTTTCAGGAAATCTGTGTCTTGAAGGAATTCATAAGGAAAGCAAGGAAATTCCCTGTGTTTTCCTTTAGCCAACCTATCTCCATCTCTGCCTTCCTATTCCCTCTGCTCTATCTACTGCTCCTATGCCCTGAGAATCTCAGCTCACACACTGCCAGCCAAACGCTTTCCTTATATCATAATAAGGACGACACAGCTGCCCTAAGAATTACTCCAATGACAACAGCCTCCTGCCACTCTAATGCAAGCTGAGCCCTTATCAAGGGCACTGTGGTATCTGGCGTTGTTGCATCCCTGCTCAGTCCCTCAGTCGTGTCCGACTCTTTGTGACCCCATGGACTGTAGCCCACCAGGCTCCTCTGTCTGTGGGATTCTCCAGGCAAGAATACTGGAGTGGGTTGCCATTTCCTTCTCCGGGGAATCTTCCTGACTCAGGGATTGAACCCACGTCTCCTGCATCTCCATCATTGACACATGGATTCTTTACCACTATCGTCACCTGGGAAGCCCTCTACAATAGTAGGATTTTTCTGGCTGACAGCCATTATTATTCACAACTTTATATCTTGAAATGATTTCTATACTGGCTAATCTATAACATGTCTGAAAGGCATTTTTTTTTTTTAAGTAGGCTTCAATGGAAAAGTCCAGAACTTAGTCAAGGGACCTTAGATCACATGCAGCAGTGAGCAGATAAGGATTTATCACCCACATGTTTGACACTTAAAGTGTGGCCCACTCAGTCACATACATCATCAAATGAACAGAACTGCACATTTAGAAGCAATATTTACTTCTACAATCCTGAGTTAAAACTATGTAACAGAATTTGTATTCTTGGTTTATAATGTAATCTTTGATTTATATTTCAAAATATAAATTTAAGAATCCATGTGTAAATTACTAGAACTAATGAGTAATTTTAGAAAGACTGCAGAATACAAATGAACAATATCATATATATATTAGCAGTGAATAATGGGACACTGAAATGATTAAAAAAAAACCCCAGCACCACAAAACATGAAATTCTTAGGTACCTTCAGGTATGTATATTACCCATATGTTGAAAATGACAAGTCAGGGTTAGAAAGAAAGAAATCAAAGGAGACCTAAATAAATAGGACTGTGTGTTTGAATCAAAAGACTTGTCTGTTAAGATATCAATTATCCCCAAATTGATCTATAGAGTCAACACAATCCAAATCAGTACACCAGAGGATTTTAAAAACAGATATCCATGAATGGTTTCTAAATTTATATGGAAAAGCAGAGGGTCTAGAATAGACAAAATAATCCTGGCAAAGAAGAACAAAGTTGGAGGACTTACACTATTGGAATCCATGACATACACAAAGCTAAGTAATCAAGTGCCATATTGATAAAAGAATAGACATGTGGATAAATGGAACAGAATAGAGAGTCTAGAAACAGACTCATGCAATTATGGTCAATTGATTTACAATATAAGTGGAAAGGCAATTCAATGAGGAAAGTATAGGCTTTTCAACATGGTGGTCAACCAATGGGATACTGATATGAAAAAATATGAATCTTGATCCATTGTACCTTATAAAAAAATTAATGGATCATCACCTTACACATAAAACACAAAACTGAAATTTCTAGAAGAAAAACAAAGGAGAAAATAGTGACCTTATGTTAGGCAATATTTCTTATGTATGACATTAAAAACATGAAAAAAATTAATAAATTGGACTCCAATAATACTTAAAACTTCTTCGAAAGACATTGTTAAGAGATTGAAAAAACAAGCTACATGCTGGCAGGACATTTCAAAACTCAGTGAAAAAACAAACAACCAAATTTTTAAAATGGGCAAAAGACTTGAACAGACAAAAGAAGATATATCTTACAAAAGAAGATATATGAATGGTAAAAAAGCACAAGAAAAGACATTCAGCATCATTACTCATTAAGAACATGCAAGTTTAAATCATGATAAGGAAACACTAGACATTTATTAGAATGCTTAAAAACAGAACTAAACAAAACCAAGCAATATCAAATACCAACAAAGATGTGAAGCAACAGAAACTCTCATACATCATTGGTGGTAATACAAAATGGTATGGTCACTTTGGAAATGTTTGGTGGGTTTCTTATGAAGTTAAAATATACTTATCAAATACACCCCGAAGCCCCATTCCTAAGAAATTACTCAAAAGAAATGAAACTTATGTTTATACAAAAACTTGAATATGGATGTTTATAAGGGCTATATAATCACCCAGAAAGAAAAGAAAGTAAGAAAGTGGAGTCGCTCAGTTGTATCCGACTCTTGTGTAGCCCACCAGGCTCCTCTGTCAATGGGATTTTTGAGGCAAGACTACTGGAGTGGGCTGCCATTTCCTTCTCCAGGGGATCTTCCCAATCCAGGGATTGAACCCAGGTCTCCTGCACTGCAGACAGGTGCTTTACCATCTGAGCCACCAGGGAAGCCCATATAATCACTCAAAGTGGTGACAACTCAAATATTCATTTGGTGAATGGACAAACTGTAGTAGTATATCCACACAATGGAAGACTATGATTGGTACACACAGCACAGATGAATCTTAGGCGTATTAAGTAAAATGAAGCCAGACTCAAGAGCCTACATACTGTTTGATTTCACTTACATAGCATTCTGGAAAAGGCAAAACACTAGCCACAAAAACCAGATTAGTGGTTGCCAGGGGTTGGAAGCAGGGGTAGAAGTTGATGACAGAGGTGAACCAGGGAGTATTTCAGGTGATAAAGCTGTTTTATATCTTGGTTGTGGTGGTGACTACATGATTGTAGGCATTTCTCCAAACTCAAAGAACTGAAAACAGTGAATTTTACTTTTCTTGAGTTCTTTAATCCAAAGATGAGGTAATTAATTTGGCAGCATGACATATTGAGAAGGAAAATTGGATTGATTTTAAGTTCAGACTTTGCATCTAAGCAACTCAGTGTTTTGGGGCAAGTTGCTTAATCCAGTTGAACGTCAATTTCATCATAATTTTGTAGTGATATTGTGTATCTCAAATATAAAAAGTGACAGCACAATGTAAAGTACAATAAAATGTCCTGTACCACTGGGCACAATAAAATAGTGAGAGAGTAAATTATGTTGTATCATAAAACAACCATACTCTGTTTCATTCTCAGTTGGGTTGACCACAGAGTCCTGAGATGGTCCAGCCAACAACATGAATGTCTTGTTTGGTTGCGGGTTCAATGGGTCGACTTCTGATTAAGAGGAGANCTTGACTCAAAGAAGATATAGATTTAAAAATTCAGTTGAGATGATTTTAAATTGAATTTAAAAACTTTAATTGCATAGATTTCATTTATATGTGGAATCTAAAAACCAAAATAAATAACTAAGTAGAAACAGTCAAAGATACAGAAAGCAAACAGGTTGCAGATGGAAGGGGTGGAAGGAGGAGAGATATAGGTGAGGAAGATAAAGGGGTGCAAATCTTCATTTACAAAATAAATGAGTCACAGGTATAAAATGTACAGTGTGGGGAACAGAGTTAATAATTATGTAATATCTTTGTATAGTGATAGATGACAACCAAACTTACTATGGCGATCATTTTGAAGTGTATAGAAATATAGAATACCAGGAACTAACATAGTGTTGTAGGGCTAATATTTCAAAGACAAACAACCAAACTTACAGGAAAAAAAAAAATCTGATTTGTGGCAACCTGAGGTGGGAGGAAGGAGCAACTAAATCAAGTGGTCAAAAGGTACAAACTTCCAGTTATAAGATAAATAAGTCATAGCGATGTAAAGTGCAAAATGATAAAGATAATATACACTGCTGTGTGTTTTGTATCTGAAAGTTAAGGAAGTAATTCCTAAGAGTTTTCATCGCAAGGAAAAAAGCTTTTTTTTTTCCTACTTCTTTAATTTTATATCTATATGAGATGATAAATGTTCGCTAAATCAATTATAAACATTTCTTCATGTATGTAAGTCTAATCATGCTGTACACTTTAAACGTAAACAGTGCTATATGTCAATTATATCTCAGTGAAACCGGGTGAAAAACAACAAAAGGCATAATTTGACAATCAAGTAAATATCTATAAGTATGCAAGAAAATGCAATTGGGAAAAAGATAATTAATGCAATACAATTAGCAATAAGAAATATTTCTTTTAAAAGTACCAAGAGGCTTCTCTGGTGGTCCAGTTGTTAAGAATCCACCTTGCAATCCCATTCACCATGGGGCAATTAAGCCCGTGCACCACAGCTACCAAGCCTGTGCTCTAGAGCCCGCAACCCGCAACTACTGAGCCCGTAGGCTGCAACTAGCGAAGCCCGGGCACCTGCAGCCTGTGATCCTCAGCAAGAGAAGCCACGCAATGAGAAACCGGCACACGGCAACGAAGAGTAGCCCTCGTTCGCGGCAATGAGAGAGAAGCCCACGCGCCAATGAAGACCTAGCATAGCCAATAAATAAATAAACCTTAAAAAAAAAAGTCAACTGATTAGTAAAAATATTCTTGGTTAAAACTAAGAGGGAAAACTCAGGATGAGGTGCTGGTGGAATAGTTCTGAGGTGAATGAGGGCTTGGGGTGTGCATCAGACATCCTGAGGAGAAAACACTGCTTTTCCAATTCATTGCCTTTAAAGAATTACAACAAAACTATCCAATCCTCTTATAAATGCTCACAAATGGCATTCTGTGCTTGTTTGTTTTTGAGTCCAAATAGCCCATCCCTGCAGTTTGTGATTTGAAGAGTTCTCGTCTTTTCACCCACATAACCAAACCCTCAGCAACGCTTTCCTTGAACATTCAGAGACCATTTCCTAACATGACTCTATTTTCTCTTCATATAACAACCCTAGAGAAAGCAGCTATGAACACAGAAATATAAGTATATGTCTAAAGAATCAGCAAGCCTATGATTATTTCACAATATTCTAACATACATTTGTCTCTCCTATCTTGACAAAAGTTTCCTCATCACTACTTTCTTCTTAAACTGCTATCTTTTGTATGTCAAATGCAGAATGTACGAGAAAAAACACTGGACTACAAGTGACGAAGACTTGTTTAAGGTCAGTTCAACCATTACTAGCTCTGTAGCCTTGGAAAAATGACTTGCCTCCTGAAGCTAATATTTATTTCCAGCTCTGACTTCTCTCCAGGGCTTTAGTTAAAAAACTTCCAAGCTAATTTCCTACAGACACACATGACCTCTCATGCACATTTAATTGTTCAGAGATATTTGATTGCATTGGCATCTTTCATTATTACTCAAATTACAATTGTTTTATTTGTTCATGTATGCTTCAATTCTTCAATTAGATTTCTTCAACCAGATTATATATTCTTTGAGGGACGGGAATTATTCATATATACATCTTTGTCTCCTTTTATCACCTATCACATACTGAAGGTATAAATTATTTCTGAAAGCAGATATAATTACTTGAGCTTACATATTTCAGTTTGCTGATATAATCATTTGTCTTAAAAAATACAACTAAGTTTGACATACTCATGGAGTTTAACAAGGCCTTCTCTGACCACTCATATTCTGGTCCCTCATGCTTCCTCCTCCCAATAACCCACTCACACTCCATCACTGTCTATAGCCTCAGCTTGTTTTACATTTTTAAAAATAGAATTTAACACTCTCTGAGATAATCTCTTCTTCTCCTCTCTTTTTCTCTCACTCACCATCTCTTTGACTCAATCTGTAGTCTGAAGCTTCATACTAGAACTCAAATTCCACGAAACCAGGGACTGGTTTCACAGTAAGCACTTATAGCCTGGCATACAGTAGCCATTCAATAAGGACTTAATGAATTGTCGTTGAACTCACCCCTTAATACAGTGACAACTATTATAGACGTTTAACAATTGAAAGAAACAAAAATATTTCGCATGATTTACCTGTAAAGAGGTTCTACAAGGTCCTTTTCAAGAAAATCATGATCGTTCTTGACGGCCACAATGTTGATGGGAAATTGTGAATCTGAAAGAGAGACAACAGAGTTTATGAGGCTTGTTTTATCTGAATCAGCAACGATATCTTCAGGCCACCACATTTCTGTACTCATGGCTAAGTCTTAACTGCAGTTACTCTCCACTGATGGGCATGTTGGTAATGTTTAGAGAGCAGGATGCTTATTTTAACCCCAATAAATGTTTTTAAGGATACAAAAAAGCATGCAATATGAAAATAACCAAGTGCTTGACCTTGGATAGGATTGCTAAATGCCTGTATTTTTATCCATGCGTGCGTCAGTTGCTCAGCCTTATCTGATTCTTTATGACCCCACTGTCCATGGGATTTTTCAGGCAAGAATACTAGAGTGAATTGCCATTTTCCTCCTTCAGGAGATCTTCCCAACCCAGGGATTGAACCCAAGTCTCTTATGTCTCCTGTATTTCAGGTGTATTCTTTTCCTGTTTATAGCTCATCATTATCATAGACATTTGCGTGCATGGAGAACTTCTACACTCTCACCATCTACCTAAGGTGGAGGTTGTTGACTTCTCTCCTGATCAGTTCATGAGATACTGATCAGGATAGAAGTTTGACAGATTTCTTTTTTGAAGTTTCCAAAAACCTTTTTCTTTTTAAAAAATATTTATTTATTTATTTTTGGCTGCGTTGGGTCTTAGTTGCAGTGAGTAGGCTTCTCTCTAGTTGTGGCACAGGTTCCAGAGTGCACAGGCTCAGTAGCTGTGGTCACAGGCTTAGTTGCATGTAGGATCTTAGTTCCTGGACCAGGGATTGAACCCTTGTCCCCTGCATTGGAAGGTGGATTGGTAACCACTGGTCCACTGATCCATCAGAGTAGTCTCTAGCAAAATCCTATTCCAAACTTGTAAATTTTCTGTAAAAGTATTTGTTCTAAATTTTATTACATTTATAAAAGGCATATGATGTCTGGGATTTTAATTCTGACTCTTCCATTATAATCTTGTAAAAGTCACTTAACCTTTTGGGGCCTCTCTTTCATAATCAGTGAGTCGGTAGTGGAGGGTGGGAATAATGGTTGCTTAGACCAAAACTGTAAGACCCTCCTTCTTGTCTAAAAAGCTATGATTTTATGAAAGTTTTATCAGAAATTCTAGACTTCAAAGCACCCTCATAGATAAGCTCTCTCTTATCCTCAAAGAATTTAAGAGAGAGAAGTAGGATTTTTTAAAACAGAAAACTGAGCTTCTAGGTGAGTAGGTGTGATTCACCAGTGAGTAAAAGTTAACTTTGTTGGTTCTTTCCATCCTACGTGAATTTTATGCCGTCAGAAACTATATTGTTTAGTGTACTAGATATGCTCTATTGAGCCCTACAGATCCATGCTCCACTCTTCTGTAACCTGGTTTGTGCCCAGGCTCAGCTGTGTGGATGGCGTTCACTGGGGTCCATGTCCACTGCCTTATTTTGTTTGGCCAGTGGGAAGCCCCAGCTGGAGATGGAGGGAGGAAGGAGTGTGACATCAGGGCATTGCCCTCCTGGGTCTTCTCCAGGGGAGATGTCGTCACAGCTGTGTCCTCTACTCCTAAGCCTGCTCTGAGATCCTCTCTCCCTCTGGGTTCTGGCATCTCACCTTCTGTTTATGGCTTTGGGTCAAGGGTACAAGCTTTGGGCTGCTACAAGCTTTGGGCTCCTGAACTGTTCCTCGTGGTCTCCTATGCCCTGCTCACACCTCGATCATGAACACTTTTAGGAATGAGACCTCCACAGATTGTCCTGAGTGTGCCATTGCTCATTGCTGGGATCCTAACTAATTCACTATACATTAGGACTCTCCAAGGAGATGCGCTGGTTATAACTCTAGGTGTAGGCAAGATATGGGGCTTCCCAGGTGGCGTGGTGGTAAAAAAAAAAAAAAAATCCACCTGCAAAATTCAGGAGACACGAGAGATGTGGGTTCTATCTTTGGGTCAGGAAGATCCCGTGGAGTAAGACGTGGCAACCTGCTCCAGTATTCTTGCCTGGAAAATTTCGTGGACAGAGGAGACTGGTGGGTTACAGTCCATGGGGTTGCAAAAAGTGGGAAATCACTGAGTGATTGAGCAGTGCATATAAGTAAGATATAGGAGAATAAGTTTATTAACTGTCAATGAAAACATTAATGGAACAAAGTATGATGCTAGTAATAAAAACATTTTACTTTTAAAACCCTGAAAAATATCATCTGATCCATGTCACGTCTTAAACATTTTCATGTGAGGAAAAATTCTCAAGATAAATTAGCTTTGTTATTTCTAAGAAATTTATCAACAATTCATTTATTGTACTTTCAAGAAAACTGAGAGCAGTGATGAAAAAAACAAGAAAGAGGATAGGGAGGAAGTGCAGAAAAAAAGCTGCTGCTGGCAGAACACTGGAAGGAAAAGGCAGAGTTGTGATTGGTGATAAAGACATGAGAAGCAGAAAGTGAGAAGCAAAAGAAAAGAAAGGAGAAACAGGGAAGGGCAGAAGGTGAAGTAGTCTCAGGAAGTGACCCTAATTCCTAAACTGGCATCAGTTTATGTCCTGGGCATTGCAAAGGCAGGGGGGGAGGAGAAAGCCAGGAAAAAATGGTTGAGAAAAGACTTGGAAGTCAAAAAGCACTACAGGACAAATTTTGAATTTATTCTCTTTATAAACAGAGAAGCAAAGCCCAACCTACCCTCGTATAGCTGAGCGTACTGCGGGAAGCCAGCAGCGCGGAGCCAGTCACATGCTTCCTTCGCTTCGATTTCTGAAAAACACAAGAAAAGGAAATGCGTTGAGTCTCAGGCCACCCACTGGCCTCTACCTCCTCAATCAATAGGAACTGGTGGGCACTGTACAGGTTATTACAAAGCAAAATTGTTCTCCTAAGTCTGTACAAGTAGCCTACTCAGAAATGGGTGTAAAATGAGCAGGCATCACAAAGGTACTTGTTTCATGTCTGCTAAGATTATCTTCAATGTCAATCCATAAGTATTTGGATAATAGCAAAACCACAGACTACAGAACACAGAGGCTGAGTTTCAGGCAGGGAAAAATGTCTTATTTATACACTAGGGAACCCAAGGACTAGGGAGAAGGAGGAAGTACTTCCTTAGGTTCTTTTTTTTCAAACATTCAAAGATAAAGTTAAGACTATTTATCCTACATTCCTTTATTCTTTTACTCTGGGGATACTGAAAGAACGAATACAACTGGGCAGGCTTGTGAAAATGCATTTTCTCATGAAGAAAGGTATTACAAAAATCCAGTGTTTTATTATTGCTTTAGTTTTACTAATGCTTTAATTCCAAATGGCTTGTAATAAGATGTTCGTTCATCAGGCACATTCGAATGATTTCAAGCTGCAGAGTGCAGCAGGCAAGAGTGAAGATGATTATCTGGAAATGAGACAGGTGTTTGATGGGGCTGCAAGAATCTCCGAGAGCCAGCCTCAAGCAGTTGATATGTCCTTTGGGTGACCAGTTTTGGTGTGGACATTCCAAGAGTGCACAGGACCACCTGCCTGGAGAACTATGGAGGGAGATGGGAGAGTCTCCAGTATGTGAACCAGGTCACTTTTTGACCTTGTGAATCCTGGATCATTTCCCAACCACAACTCTTAGATAAATACGAATGCAAGGGGAAAAGAAGTTCATCTGTCAGAATTCTAGGTTCGCCAAACAAAATTAAACAGCTGATTATAACAGGTCTCTACCCAGGACCCTTTCTCTGCTGTTGGGAGGGAGCCCGGTCAGGTCATTGCATTTTCATTTACTTTGACGTTCATTTCTCCCTGTAGCCAAAGTTGGAGAGTACAGGGTGTTCTTAGGTCGCTGCACTGAAACAGTCCATGCTAGTATCAGCAGTGGACCAGAGACTGCAGTCTACATTGAAAGCTCAATGTCTATGCAGCACGATGTTCAATGTGACAGCTATCTGATCCATGTTAGGAAAACAGAACAAAGGCCAGATCATCCACAGGCTCCAAGGCAAGAGCAAAAACCTATAGGCCCACTGATTTGGTTGGGCATGGGTTGAGATATGTCATTAAATTCAGGGAGACACAGTGTGCTGTGGCCCCCATGCCAGAGTCCCTGCTTCTTTTGGCATCCTCTAAGCCCTTGCCATTTGAGAGACCGATAATTTCTAAATCTTGTTTTTTTTCTCTGACATAAGGATTTTTTACATAATTACTGCCAGCACTGACCAAATAGGTACACATTCCTGCCTTGTACATATTATTCAGAATTATCTGGGGCACCAAGCTGGAAGCAAAAGCTCCAGAAAGCTTTTCTATAAGGAGGGGTGAGCCCCAAGACTGCAGTTCAAAATGAATTGGGTGGATTGTATTGTATTGGCTAACTTGGGTTTTCTCTTTGAAAGGTACAAAGGGCAATTATTGTTAAGTCTCCAAAGTATTTAGGACTCATTTCAGAGTCCTTGGGCTTCCCTGGTGGTTCAGATGGTGAAGAATCTGCTTGCAATGTGCGAGACCCAGGTTCAATCCCTGGATTGGGATGATCCCCTGGAGAAGGAGATGGAAACCCATTCCAGTATTCTTGCCTGGGAAGTCCCATGGACAGAGGAGCCTGGTGGGCTACAGTCCACAGAGTCGAAAAGAGTCAGACACAACTTAGCAACTAACACACACTGAGAGTCCTTATGCTTCCACTTTGACAACCACACAAGTATTTCAGGGGAAGGAGAAAACACACATTCTAACTGTTACATGGAGAAAATGTGACTACTCTTGGTCAAAGATAGGCTGCTGCCTTCTAAATTTTCAAGCTTCAGATTTGCTTTCTTCTTCAATACACCACACTACCTAGTGATGAGAAAATACCTGATTTCTAGACATGCTCTAAACAGTCATGAGTCAGCAAGTCTCAGAGAGGAAGCACAAAATTCTGTTACACCAACTAGCTGAATAGCATGCCTTTTCCCACTTTATTTTTGCTTTTACTGTCATTGAAATGCAGTGTTAAGCAGAAGAGCCCCAGAGAGACAGATCATTAAGAATAAAGGCAGGAGCTCTGCTACACAGGAAGCTCAAAGAGGAGCAGGAAGTGAGCTCGTTAAAGAGCATACACTCCACTGGACACTGGGTAAGGAGGACAGAGAGCTGGGGGAGAGGTGGGCAGCAGAGGTCCTCACAGAAAGACTCTCATTGGGATTGAGACTCTGGTTGGGCAGTGGAACAGGGCTTGGTCTAGCCCGGGAGATTTTATTTAAAAGGCTCTCTACATAACTTTGTTCTGTTTTTTCATAAGAGCAACAAAGATAATGAACTGAAACTCTACCTATATGTAAACATGAATAATCAAATCTTAATCAGAACCCAGTTAAATAAACTGATTTTTTTCAATAGATAAACATTTTGTTTTAAGTCTTCCAGGCAAACAATAGAAAATTGCAATTAGTAAATAATGAGAAGAAGCCATGTCCCAGTCATGATGGATACCTCCCCGCAACCATCACTTCCCATGCCCAACTTGTTGTTCTATATCTGGAATATCTTCCAAACACATTCCCCCTACTTTTGATATTTTCTGGGTTTTGTTTGCCTTTTTTTTTTTAATACTTCAGTTGTGTGCAAGGCATTAATTCCCTGACCAGAGATCGAACCCAAGATCCCTGCATTGTCAGTGTGACGTCTTAACCAGTGGACCACCAGGAAATCCCAACTCTTGATATTTCAGTGTAAGGGCATAACACACTCTTGTTTACCACCAAAGCAAACAAACAAACACACAAAAATGGAGCATAACTAACCACTATCAAAGATGATTTTGCCCATCAAGTTGGAGAAAAACAGACATAACTTCTACTGATTCCCCACCGTGCCTTCTAACACCTATCAGCCAAATGCTAATGTTTCCCAGGAAATATCAATCTGCAATGGCCAAAATGACTGGAGAATTAGGAAGGAATCATTATTCACAGTTGTCATCACTTCACAAATATCTACCGATGAGAAATAAATGACACTTGAGGAGAAGGTGAAAATCTCTTTTCTGCTGAGCTGTTGATAGCCAGCACCAAATTATATTTTGATGGTTTTGTTTGTTCTCCATCTGCAACCCACACCTGGTCCTGCAGCAGCTCCAGGGCTATCAGGCAAAACACCAACCGTCTCCTGCAGCAAACTTAAGTGTGGGGAAGAACCAGAGAATGCCCTTGACAGACTAGCCTATTGATCTCAGGCATGGTTACTGCATCGTTACTGCAGAAAATTCTGTTTGGCTTGGGATCATGACAGGATTTTAATAGAACCAATGCAATTATTACATGTAAAAATAACTTCCGTTTTACTCTGTATCTATTTTTGCCTGCCCAACATCCTTCCCCTTTTCTCCAATAACAGAGCCTCTTCTACTGGTTCAGGTGGGGCTGCCACTCCTGGTCCCCTCCAACCACATTCCTTGGCTCTATCACCACCACCCACATGGAATGATCTGCTCCTTAAGAGAACCCCTGATGCTGGGAAAGACTGAAGACAGGAGGAGAAGGAAACAACAGAGGATGAGATGGTTGGGTGGCATCACTGACTCGATGGACATGAGTTAGAGCAAGCTCTGGGAGTTGGTGATGGACAGGGAAGCTTGGCGTGCTGCAGTCCATGGGGCTGCAAAGAGTAGGACACGACTGAGCAACTGAATTGACTAACTGATCACCACCGCCCATATGGAATGATCTGCTCCCTAAAAGGGCTCCATTCCCCGAAGTCCAAGGAGACCAAGGAGCTTTGGCATCTCACATCAACAGTTGTTTGGGGGCTGAAATCAACTGCTTGAAAGGGAGGTATTCAGTTTTTCTATCGGTAGCTTGACGTGCACAGGAACCAAGCAAACTTTTTCAGTTGATAAATCCAGAAGACGGTGTGGTGCTTGCCATGCTCTTCTATCACATATCTGTGATTCTGCTTGGGGGAAGGTCACTCACTTTGCCTCAGTTGCCTTTCCTACATGTTTGGACCCTGACAGGACCAACCAGAGTCAGACACAGCAGAAGGATGCTGTCCCATTGGCTGCCCAAGTTGCTGACCATCGATGGGCATGAGCACAAAGTCACCATGGAAACTGTTGTGGCCCGTGACACTGTTTTTGCAAAGTATTAATTATCATGTTTCTTAGTTACACGTGTTCAGTGTTAAAAACACATCATAATACGGAAAGGCACAATGAAAGACAAAAGTCAGCCCTTGCCCCGTTGCTAGTATATAATTAGATACATGTTATTTGTCAAAATGGTAATGATGGTAATATCTTTGGTTGACTACTTTTTGCATATAAGAAAATACACTATGAATATTTTCCCATATCACGGTATTGTTGGTAAAAAAAATTGTTTTGAGGACAAAACTTATTTTTAAAAATACCTGCTCTGTGAATACTGCCTGTTGAGCTGATGACATCAAGGTAGCCAAGAGGAAACAGTTCAGTAGGGCTTCGTCAACACATTCTGATTGTAGTGAAGGCTAGAAGTCTATGTGAGTTTAAAGAGATTTACAAGCTGTTTCTTTAAGGAAATATCATGTGATGTTTGCACTCTCAGGTGGACAAGGCTCTGGAGGGCCTCAGTCAAGTCAGGAGTTATACTGAGTGCAACAGATTTACCACCCAGGTTTGTAGGCCTCCTTTCATGTCACAAGCAGGAGTTGCTAGTTGCTAGTCACAGTCTAGGTTCGATGCAGGATATAGGATGTTTGGGGCTGGTGCACTGGGATGACCCAGAGAGATGGTATGGGGAGGGGGGTTCAGGATTGGGAACACGTGTACACCCGTGGTGGATTCATGTTGATGTATCACAAAACCAATACAATATTGTAAAGTAAAAAAAGAATAAAATNGGATACAGGATGTTTGGGGCTGGTGCACTGGGATGACCCAGAGAGATGGTATGGGGAGGGGGGTTCAGGATTGGGAACACGTGTACACCCGTGGTGGATTCATGTTGATGTATCGCAAAACCAATACAATATTGTAAAGTAAAAAAAGAATAAAATAAAAAAAATAACTGTTGTTTCTAAAGTGCTCAGAACAGTGTGTTCTCCCAGCTAAGAATTTAAATACATTTTTTGGTTTACATTACTCTCAACATAGAAAATACTTTTTCCAGAGCTAACCCAAAGGGATGCTAATCTTTCTAAATAACCAAAAATTCAAATTAGGGCCAAATTAAATGTTATTGACATCAGAAAATTAGTTGGCTAGAAGAAACCTGGTTTTCCATGAAAAGTTGAGGGCACCTGTATTGATGTTGTTCTTACAAATCTCCTGGAATGTTGATGGACAAACTGACCTCAGTTTAAGAATGTCTTAAACATTCTTAACATTCATTCTTAAATACTCATTAAAAGTACTCAAGACAAGTGGGGGAAAAAAGAATTCATGGCTCTCCATGTGATTTTAAAAAGTGGGCTTGAGAACAATGTTTTGGTTTTTTGTTTTTTTTTCATTCAAATTGGCTGACAGGGTGGGCACCCTACTTCTGAAAGATTACGGATATCTCAACCACCACAAGATGTCTGCAGTCGACACAATTATCACTATTAAAGCATATCCAAGGTATTAACATTTCAACAGGCTCATGGCTGTTGGCTTAGGATTGTTTACATGGCTGAGTTAGCTTCATTAGTAACGAACCTCTTCAGACAGATGACACCTTTGTCTTCAGATGTTCAAGTGAAGTCCCTATTTATTGAAGCTGTATTTATGTGGCCATAGGCTAGGCCAGGGCTTCCCTGATAGCTGAGTTGGTAAAGAATCTGCCTGCAATGTAGGAGACCCTCGTACGATTCTTGGGTTGGAAAGATCAGGTGGAGAAGGGATAGGCTACCCATTCCAGTATTCTTGGACTTCCCTAGTGGCTCAGCTGGTAAAGAGTCTGATGGTAAAGAATCTGCCTACAATGTGGGAGACTTGGGTTCGATCTCTGGGTTGGGAAGATCCCCTGGAGAAAGGAAAGGCTACCCGGCCTGGAGAATTCCATGGACTGTATTATACAGTCCATGGGGTCGCAAAGAGTCAGACGTGACTTGAGCAACTTTCACTTCACTTTAGGCTAGGCCAGATTTGTTAAAACCAACGCCAGAGCATCCATCCCATCTATATAGAGATGTGAATGATGCAAGTAATAATATTATATATAGGACCAGGCACCATCACCACAGTCCTTCTCCTGAGAGGGCTTTATAACCCTAATCACAGGTTCAGGAGGGAAAATCAAGTTTTGTAGTAGCAATAGACTGTGATTTAGATTCCCTGTCATGGCATCAAGACGCATCTTTTTGCATCCTTTGAATTACATAATGCATTTACTACAATGTGTAAAAGGCCTGGATAAGTCTTAAATGTACACCTAATTTAATTCTTTTCTAATGTGGATAACACTTTATGAGATTCCAAGTTACTAATAGAGTTAAAATACAGGTTTTATTTAGAATAAATTTAAGATTATTCATCTCTGAATATCCAAATCAGTGAATCAAGTGATAATCACTCATTTTATCTCCCTATAGTTTAAGGCAACCTTTTTTTCTGATGTGTAGAAAAGTACCTTGCACTCAGCTAATAGATAACCATAGAAGAAAGAAATAGAAAGATGTATATACCCCCAAGACAACTAATCATACTCTACTAAGATGGAGATTCATGGCTGTATTTACGTGTACTTTTCCCCTGAAAGCACGAGTTACAGACATGCTGAGACACACTATTCCATAACCAATTTTTAACACTAGTCTTATTTCTCAGGTTATGAAGTATCTTTGCAAGCTGGATTCACAGCAGATCTAGTCACTTAAAAGTAATTTCTATCACAGTGAAAAAGAATCAGGCAAATTCTATATCTATATAGGAGGTCTATTCTTAGTTACTCAGAAGTTATTTTTAATCTCTCTTTTTCAGCCTTTTTTTGGGGGGAAATCATATATATATAATTTATTATTTACTATCAAATTTTAAGATAATTATAAATTAAATTATATATTGCTGTTGCTAAGTCGCTTCAGTTGTGTCCGACTCTGTGCGACCCCATAGACAGCAGCCCACCAGGCTCCCCCGTCCCCGGGATTCTCCAGCCAAGAACACTGGAGTGGGTGGCCATTTCCCTCTCTAATGCATGCAAGTGAAAAGTGAAAGTGAAGTCGCTCAGTCGTNAGGCCTGGCGTGCTGGGATTCATGGGGTCGCAAAGAGTCAGACACGACTGAGCGACTGAACTGAACTGATTCTTTGTTGAATGTTAAAATGTAAACAATTCTTTCACACTCATCTGTCACGTGCATCCACATGTGTGTGCACACACATTACAAACATACACCTTCCCCTCACCTATACTCTTACACCAGAGAAAATCAAAATTTCAGCAACTGAACAAGGGATACTATTCTCCTGGCTCATATTCCTGAGTATGGAAAAAAAAAAAAGATTATACCCCTGGCCCCTGCAATCAATCTCAAAGAAAAAGAAAACAGAAAATATATCTTCTACTAGCCAAATAGTTTCTGACCATATTGTTTGGACTTGAGTTTTCCATGAGGCAGAGTAGCTCCTTATTCTCCCCTCTCACTTGGTACAGACTGTTCCCATCAGGCGCTTGCGGTATCTCTCAGGGAGGCTGCATGCATGCACAAGCACATGAATACCCCCAGCTCTGCAAGTTCGTCAAGTCACTGCCTACCACTAAATCCCAGGAGATTCTTGGGGATGGAATCAGTTATGCAACTGAAAATGCAAGGTAGAGGAACAGAGAGTGGATTCAGACAATTACAGACAGGGTTGTAATTTGCCGGCCTTAGAGTGCTTCCATATTGACCCCATCAAGATGACAGAATCTTGGGACAAGGGTATGGGATTCTGGAGATAGCTTCTCTCTTACTTGGCTTCTTCGGCTTCTCTTGGAAAGGTGGAGACTAAGAGTCCCTGGTAGCTGACCTGATGTTGGCTCACAGGAACAGAGGCTACAAGGTAACTACCACAAGGTAAGCCCAGCTGCCAGTATCAGAAGGGACCCTGTGTACTCTCTGTGTCGTGCCCGTGACTTTCTGGTCAGGGAAGAGTGACAGTTTTGGACAAGTCCAACCACCACTAGGAAGGCAGGTATCTTGGCCTTGGACCGATATTCTTCTATCCTATATAGCTTTAAGACATTCCTTAAATGTCAACAAAAAATTATTCATGTCTTTAGGAAATCAAACCCCTTCTCTTATCTACTTTCAGACATACGTGGAGGTCTATATTTATAAAGGCTTATCTGCTATTCCAGCTGCTTAGCTCAACTCTTTTATAGCTGTGGGTGCTCCAATTACACCAGAAGCTTTCACGATATCAGGGAAAACTGTACAACACAGGCATCAGAAGAAGCACAGATCTGTCTGGATAAAATAAGTGCAATAACCTTTTTATGTCTTTTCACTCCTTGAAGGGCTGGCACAGCAAGATACAATATCGCCAAAGCTTCTGACTCCCAGCTTAGGGCTTTGTGCAGCTCTGATATCTAGATCAATCACAACTAGTGTTTGCTTAATTTAATCCCAAGATCAGATGTGCACAACTCAAGTGTAATTTCACTATCTTACTATATATAAAAGCTTGATGGTGTGTGTATGTGTGTATATTTTATTTTTAAATATTTACTGGGATAAAATATTTCCTGAGAAATTTTCAATATATCTTTGCCAGTTTTCTGGAATGCTCTCTACTTTTATGCAGTGGCAATGGTTCTGTGAGTGATTTTCTAAACATGTATAATTTATCCCAGAAAATCAGGGCTGGATTCAAGAAATTAGGTTTTTATTAGGGCTTCAGCTATAGATTCATTTTCCTCCGTGTTCTCAAAGGCCAGATAGGCCACCGAGCTTAGAGGTTCACTCTCTAAATATTGGGATTTCTATTTTGCAAATCATTAATAGACACGGACATTATATATTCCTTACAGAAGGCAATATAAAATGAATAGAGGCAGTTGAAATATTTTTACCTGATATAAGGTGGGGATAGATTAAGCTCCCAACTGAAGGAATAAAAAACAGCTTGTACACCAAAATTCCCTTTTTCATCAAACATAGTGATACATTATTGATTTGTGTCACACTATAATCTACCACACAGCCTACTGATATTAAAGTCAACTGAAGTGGGACCCCCTGGTGGTCCAGTGGTAAAGAATCACCTGCCAATGCAAGGGATGTGGGCTTGATCCCTGGTGAGGGAACTAAGATTCTGCATGCCTTAGGGCAAATAAGTGCTCGCACCGCAACTACTGAGCCAGTGCATCACAACTAGAGTCTGGACACCACAAGGAAGATCCTGAGTGATACAACAAGACCAGACACAGTCGAATAAAAATAATAATAAAATAACAAATAAATGTTAAAAGTCAACTGAAGCATCCCATAAATATACCATGAATGCAATCAAATAGGCTTTAAAAAGTTATATAAACTATTAAAAAGCTTTAAAAGTTTAAAACATGATAAATGTTTTAAATCCTCTAATAGTTCAATTTGTATAGTAGATAACTTCTAATTTTAAAGAATTCTTTGAGCTTTAGTAATTATTGTTACAAAATCTTAATTGGATCTCTCCAGATTTTAAGAACATAGTAGGAAATGGTGGAAATATGTAGTTATGTAAAGACATGACTACTTATAAACTGAGGGAGTCTGGGCAACTCTAACTCTTGTACAATGTAACTGCAATTTAATTACCTGACTAGCTTTGGTGGTGATGGTTTAGTCTCTAAGTCATGTCCAACTCTTGCAACCCCATGAACTGCAGTCCACCAGGCTCCTCTGTCCATGGGATTCTCCAAGTAAGACTACGGAATGGGTTGCCATTTCCTTTTCCAGGGGATCTTCTCAACCCAGGGACTGATCCTGGGTCTCTTGCGCCGCGCAGGTGGTCTCCTGCATTGCAGGCAGATTCTTTACCGACTGAGCCACTGGGAGGCCCATACCTTTGAGCATATAACAATTTTTATTAATGATGGCCTTGACTAACCTGCTTGCCCCAGTACTCACTGAATTCAGGTATAAAAGGAGTATTTCCCTTAAGAACAGAATTGAATAAGAGATAAAAGCAACTTAAAATTTCCTCTTAAAGGAAATCAAACAGAAGAGTATAAAAAATCTAAATCTAAGATTTGAAGCACCTGCAAGAAGGAAAGAAAAAATGAAAGGAAAATTGCTTTCATTCTACCATCTAGAGATCGACTAACAGTTTGTTGGCACATATGTAATCTCTCATTCTTTTAATATGAAGATGTATACATGTATGCAATAAAATTGCAATCTGCTTTTTCAGTTGACAATGCCTTCTGAACCTCTTTCGATGCCAACAGGTATCCTTTTCAAACATTCTACTTGGCTGAATAAAATTCCTACTGTAGCCCTGACTTTAAAAAGCATCTTCTTTTATCAGTTCAGGCTTCCATAATCACAGGTTAAAAATAATAAATCCAGTTCTCTGGAGGCCTTCATTCTAAACAAAGAATTTTGCCAGAATGTAAATGTACTTCAGGACTTTTGGGTTGATATTTCTCTATTATTCTACATTCCAGATTAAGACACATCTCATATGGTTTTGATTTATATTCTCAGCAGACTTCAAATAGGAAATTCCAAGTGGAAGTTTATTAATACACCAGAACTATGTTTAAATGATGCTACAGGGATGTCTTAAACTAACACAAATCAGGAAGTTCAAAGTTGAGGTTAGATCCTGGACCACATTCCCACCTCTTCCTCCTTGGTATTTGCAAAGTGGAGATTTTATGTAACAGCTATTCTGCTTGTCACTGACCTCCTGCATATGTATTTAGATAATTTCTAAGATGAATTTCAAAACTTTATGTAATTAGCATTTTCTAAAGGCTGTTGCTGCAGTTTCAAGGTTACATTTAAAAAACAAAACAAAGCAGACTAAATAAAAACTCCCCATCTTGTTTTAATGATTAGATGAATATGTGGAGTTCTATGTGACTCCTAAAATCTTTTAAATAATCAAAAGCAAAATGTGACCCAATTTCTAAAACTAACAAATTCACCATGAGTGTGTCTCTTTAGAACAAAATAGCTTTATTTTTGTGCAGGGTTAATGTTATTGCTTTAAGTGAAAGTGAAGTCGCTCATTTATGTCCAACTCTTTGCGAACTCATGGACTGTAGCCCACCAAGCTCCTCTGTCCATGGGACTTTCCAGGCGAATACTGGAGTGAGTTGCCATTTCCTTCTCCAGAGGATCTTCCCGATCCAGGGATTGAACCTAGGTCTCCTGCATTGTAGGCAGACGCTTTACTGTCTGAGCCACCAGGGAAGTAAGGGGAGTTCAAAACGAAGATATGTTCTGATTTCATTCTGCTCTTAACTAATAGCATGTCTATTACTTAAAGAAAACAAGATTCTTCTCGTGTTCAATACATATACTTCATTTCAAGAATTAACTTTTTAAAAGAGCCTGTCAATTTGTTTAGAAAAGATTCTTTTACTTGAGGGCATACGCAAGCTAACTGAATATAAGAGGTAACATGGCCTGCAGTGGTTAGAAGCACTGACTCCCACCCCCTCATTACCTTCAGGTCTCTGGCTGGATTAATTTCAGCATGCCTATAAGAGGGTCTCAGGGTCAAATATCACCCGTTCCCTACACACAGATTCTTCTTATGATGAGAATCCAACAGTTCTCAATTTATTTTTTAATTCTATAGATTTTGTTAGACTCTGTTAAGTAATATATCAGACGAAGCCTTGCTTCTCACAATACAATGCTGTTCAACAAGGTGTAATGAGAATCATAGATGAAATGTGGCACTTTGAAAATGGTATTAATAGTAAGAGCCTCTACCAGCTGCTGCTTTCAGGAGATGAACACCAGATTGGGGAAGACAGTCTTGTGATTATAGCCTAGGATACTTTATGATTTGTTCACCAGTTAATAAGTAAAATATTAACAATTTAATATTAATTTTAAAAATTAGCTTGATATGCAAGGCTCTCAAGGGCAAAAATGTTTAAACATACCAAACACATCAGAATCCTGGGGAAAAAAATCTGTATAAGACACATAATCTTCATTAAGGGATATGCTGTCAGAAGATTATTTTTCCAAGTTAAAAAAAAAAACAAAAAACAGACATTGTGGGGTGGGAGGTGGGAGGGGGATTCAGGATTGGGAGCTCGTGTACACCTGTGGTGGATTCATGTCGATGTATGGCAAAGCCAATAAAGTATTGTAAAGTAAAATAAAGTGAAAAAAAATAAATAAAGCTGTTATTTAAAAAAAAAACTGAACAAATAAGTAAATCTTGAGCAAGCGATATGAGCTTCTTGTGGATTAACTGCTGGGAGAAGTTGAGGGTTAATGTGGAGCCCAAGGTCATTGTCCTCAGGAGGTCATGAGTCTCCCAGATAGGCTTCCTGTCAAGGTCATTCCCACTATTAAAAGCATCCCAGGTGTTTTTTCAGGATCTACTTTGTGAGGAGTCAACTGGGAAACTAGTTCAAATACCATTCAGATACTTCAATCCCCACTTACATCCAAAAGAAAAGAAATATTTTGCTCTTAGGCTTAAAATGATTATAATGGATGTTTCATGATCACTCAAATTATACCCAATGGTGAAGAGAAAATTTTGAAAGCAGTCTTCTTTGAGCCTTTTGTTTTTTTGAACTAAGGAACAGTAAGTACACATTAACACACACATATTTTTTAAATCGAGATGAAGTCTGTCTTCTTTAGGTTAATGCATGGACTGAAGGGCCTTAATCCAGAGGTTTTAGAAGGAACCAAGGTCTGGGAACCCCTTTGTATGTAAACATTTTTAAATCAGTGCTTTATTTGCTGAGGCTAAGTACCTTTCATGGAATTCTCAGATTCACTTATTCTACCACTAAGGAACTCCCATTTAGCCCAAGAAATACAAAATGTTCTGTACCTTAAAAGAGGGCCAGCCTTTTCCTGCTTCGTTCCCTGGGAGCAATTGACTTTTCATTTTGGAACTTAGAAAGTTAAATAATTTTATTCTCTGTCTTCGTCTTCCTCTCTCTCTCTCTCTCTCACACACACAGGCATATAGGCACACATATTAATACAGTCTATAAACATGTCACAAGTAAAACTACAAGCATCCTTAAATAAATATATAGATTTGTGTATCCTCTTAAATTATAACATTGCAGGTACACATTACCAGATTGGAAAGCATATTTGCACATCCAGTTCTTGGCCCAGGGCTTGGCAAATGAATGTTGACTGAAAGAGTGAATGACTATACTAAGAGGAAAATATTTATAGCTTTAAATATTTACAGGCCAATAAACACCTAAAGCGTTTTTCAGATATTCAGGTCCCTCCAAACTCACAGGGCCTGTTGTAAATGTGGGAAAGTGTATTGTAACCGTACTTTGCAAACTGTAAACCTCTATGTGAAAAAAGAAAAATAAGGTATTATATTCTAGAGCAGCAATGTCTGTGTAGATGTCAATGTTGCCGATGTTTTCTGAAGGGCGGGGCATTTGGCATGGTCCCAGAATGCACTGGGAGAGTCCTTCCTGCTGGCAGCCATCCCTTTCCCTTTCCTCTGCATGAAATCGTTGGGAATTCCAAGGCCAGAGATTACTGCAAGATTTAGTCTTGGAAGAATAATGGTGAGAAAACATTTCCCTGTTTTTTTCACAAAGAAATCACTCTCCCCTTGTTAAGATCAACAAACCTGATTGGGACATACTCATTCATACTTGAGAACAATCGGACAAAACCACAGATAAAGAATAGCGTAACATTTCCTAATGTTTTGACCAGTCTTTAGTGAGAAACATCCTACATATAGGCCTCCTAGGTGGCACTAGTGGTAAAGAACCTGCCTGCCAATGCAGGAGTCCTAAGAGACTCGAGTTTGATCCCTGGAGGAGGGCATGGTAACCCACTCTGGTATTCTTGCCTGGAGAATCCCATGGACAGAGGAGCCTGGCGGGATACAATCCATAGGGTCGCAAAGAGTCAGACACAACTGAAGTGACTTAGCACTCATGCACACAATGTATGTATGGTTTTCAGCAGGTACTCAACATACCCACAGAATGAAACAAAGTTTCACAAAATAATAATTGCACTTTGTGTATATGCAATGCCACATGACATTTTTTGCTCTCTTCCCTTCTATTAAAAATTGCTATGAATACCCATTAGCTGACTTCATGACCCCCAGTTTAAAGAGCACTGCCTCAGATGACACTGTTCTGTGAGAAGCATCTGGTTAAATCAATGGATAAGCTGAGTCCAGTTCTAAGAGTCTGACAGCTGGCAGTCTTCCCAGACTCCTCCCCACTCATGAGTTCTTTGTATTCTCAGAAATTCTACCTCAAGACCTGTTGAGTTCACCTCTTCAATTTACTTCTCAGACTCCAACCCGCCCACCTCCATTCTCTCTGCCTTAGTTTAGAGCCTCATCGTGTTCCCAGACTACTGCAACAGACTCCTAACAGGTCCCCTGCTGTAGGATCACTCTCCTTAGGACGCCTTTGTGCCTCTCTGTCACCCACAGAACAAAGTCACAGCCCCGTGGCTTGGCCCACGGTGCCGCCCCTCACCTGGCGTCTGCCTGCTTCCAGGGGCTCACTGCCCTCTCTGGGGTCAGCTGCTGGGATGGCAGGGAGTTTGCCCGCCAGTCCCATGGTGCGGTCTCATGTCCCACACAAGAGCTTGTGCTGCTTCTTCCCTTTCGTCTGTCACATTCTTCCTACTTCTTTTTCTCTTGTCTTACTCTTCTATCATGATTCAGCTAAGACATCACTTCCTGAATCCCAGGTTAGCATGTCCTTTTCTGGACTTTTGTACATTTTAGTCTTTACAAGTTTAGACTGAAATGCTCTTGTTAACACGTCTGTCTCCCCATTAGACTACAAGCTTTTCAAAGGCAGATGTTGCCTGATTAACTTTTTGCGTCTAGTGCCTGGCAGAGTACTTGGAACCTAGTGTGTTTCAAGCAAACATCCTTCAATAAATCTGCTGAAGGAGAGGGGCCGAGAAGTTCTGTTTCTGTTTCAGTATCCCTTGCATACCCACATTTCACCAAAATTGCTCAACATTCATCCTAAACTGGAATGGACTGTTGCTCCTTTTATTTATTCATAGTAAATGACCTCCAGATATTGCTGGTCAAAGGTCTTTGGTGAAGGTACCTCTGGGCCCTGTAAAAAAGCTCTCTTGATTTCTCCGTTCCTAATTTGCTTGAAGCAGGCTGAGGGGCACATCCTGGGTTGTCATACCTTCCTGTTTCATTCCATTTGAGAAGTCTGCTGCTACTGTTGCTGGAGCTGAGGATGGATTGAATGCCAGTCCAATCTTAATAACAAATCAATGACATGAGATCTCATGCAGCTTAGGTCTTCCAGATGACCTTCTAGAGAAGGAGGGCAGTTCTGGTGATGAGCAAAAAGACTTGGGTCTCCTCAGGAGCAGATCTGAGCCTAGTTCTGTCTGGACCACCCAAAATTTCCCTGGATGTGTCCTGGAAAACAGCCAGCTCCGTGAGGCTTCCCTAGTCATTCCTCCAAGGGAATCATCCACTCATTCCATGACGGCACTGCTAGGGAAGTGGGCATGCTTTCAAAGTAAAACAATGCCTCTCTTGAAATGTAACCACACTAGAGTAGAGAAATGGAGTAATCTCCTCTGTTGAAACATAACTACACCCATGCGTGACTATTTCGGTTCTCAGGAAGAGGGGGAAAATGTGTGATATACTGAGGTCACCTTCTTTTGGGTAATTGATTTAGTTGGGTCTGCCTGGAAGACACTTCCCTTTATCCTGTTTGGTTAAAGCTTTTCCCTTCCTTGAAAATGTGGCTTGTTGGACACTTCCTCCAGGAAGCCTTCCCTACACCCTTACAGCACTTATGCTCTCTACCCTTGCATGATCTCTAGCTATCCTGAATTGTTATTTGACTTATTATATGGAGCCGTGACTTCCATTTCTTTGTAGACTTAAAGTCTGAGAACAGTGAATTTGTAAACAGAAGGGACTCAATATAGATTTGTGGCTATTACGGCTACTGCTACTAACTAACAGAATAACAAGCTCATATATGGACATCGATTGATTGATTGATGATGGTGGTGATGATTGCTAGCCCTTGTTCAATTCTAGAGACAGGAAGGTAGCCAAGGGAAAGGAATGAAATTCTTTAATGAATAAAGTAAAGGCAGGAATAGATATGGGAAAGAAGACAGTAGGTTGAGACTGACACCCCCATCTCCACCCCGAGTGCAGCAGTAGAGAGCAGCATAGAATATTCGCTTCCTGCAGAGGGTCTCTGAACAAACTTCATTATATGCGTAACATTACATACACACTTCAGAGTAGCTGGAAGCAAGTGAGAGAAACTCCATAACAAGGAAGGGCATTTTATGTACAGCTACCTTTTTGGTCCCTGGCACAAGGCTTTGGACTTTACTCTGTGTTTACATTTGTTGGACAAAATGAATTATGTAAATTGACAAAGAGCAGGCACTTAAAGTTGGAGCTATTATTATCAACTGAAATGAGTACTTTTCACATTTTTCCACTGACATACTCAAATGGCAGAAGAAAATAAACAGATGTCTTCCATGAATTATTTGCCATTTCCACCCATAGAGAGGACAGGACTGCAAAAAGCTTTCCCTCAGATTTTAAGAAGACCAATGCGCCAAGATGCACCATCACGGACTTTCTGGGGCCCTAAAGGGACTTAGATGTAAATTTAGAAGGGAATTTCACTTTTAGAGAGATGATTTATCATTATTTTAAAATAATGGCTTCCCTGAACACTAGAAACTGTGGAATTTGGGTGAATTCCAACTCCATTTGAGACAGGATGACATTGCTGGACCCAGAGGTCTGACTAGAATGAACTGTGAGTCACACAGGCATTGGGCAGCCGACGGTTAGTTGAGCTTAGCTCACAGGACGGAGGCAGAATTTCTGCTCAGCAGTATAAGATGCTGGTGTTTTTTTTTTTTAATTTTATTTTATTTTTTACTTTATTCTACTTTACAATACTGTATTGGTTTTGCCATAAATACATTTCTATAAAAGAGTTGAAGAGCTCATGTTCTGAAGGCAATCTGTGCATTTTGTTCAGGAATGCAAACATCCTTCAAGGATAACTACAGAGATGGAACCCAAATTTGATCCCTCACACTACTGCGTAAAATCCTTCAGGACTCATAAATCCTTCCGAAGTAAAATGCAAACTTCTGAGACAGCGTACATTTCTTGAGTGCAGCGACCTCGTGAAGGACCTGGTGTGTCCTCCGTGTCTCAACTGGGCACACTGCCTGGATGCCAGCGGTACAGTTAACTCCCTGAAACTGCCACCTCCGGGCACTCCCGTATTCTGATCCTGGTAGGTACTTTCCCTAAGTCTAGGACTTTTCCCCACTTGATCTGACTAGCTAAGCCTTATTCTTCCTTTCCCGTCTATTTCTTTAATTCTCAGCTCTAGTTTTACCTTCTCTGCCAAGTCCTTCTTGACCACCCGCTGCCTGCCACTCAAGTAAGTAAGGGTCTCCCAGTCATCTCTGCTTGGCACCCTCTGTGTACCTCTGGCCCGGTACTGGTACTTACCCTGGCACTGGAATTTCCAGTTTATTCTGCTTTTCTGTTTCCCTCCACAGGCATGGTCTTTGTGTATCCCGTGCCAGTACAGTGCCTGGCCCCCCAAAGGGGCTTGATGAACGTCTGCGTTATAAACCGAGGAAGCTTCCAGCACAGAGGCTCAAAGAAACTTAGAGCAAGGAGTAAATGATAGTCTTCCCCATGCTTCTGGCCTCTGACAGAGAGGAAGAACCTCACTGCTCCCCTGTGACCTGTGAAGCAGCAGCAAAGATTCCAAACCTCCACACTTCCTTCCCTACTGTTTTCATTCACATTAAAAAAAAAAAGAAAAAGAAAAAAAAGGAACACCATGGATTTGCACCACAGCCTCAAAGTACTGTCACCGGGAGAGAGGATTACCTTGGGAACAGAAAGAACCACACATTTTCTCATGAATCAAACTCTTAAACAGAACTAAAATGTAAGGTGAAGTATGTTCCACTTACTCACATTTCCAACAGAGTGTTTTAGTAGCAAACAGAACTCTCTCGTCAAGGAAGCAAGCACTCAAGAATTACGTTAAAATTCCAATGGTTAATCTTTTCTTTGAAACTTTCAAATCTTTCTTACATGCCCTTAAGGAACCTAAGTATAGTTTTAAAACATTCCGCAGTTGACTACAAGTAGCAAAGATGATGTTTCTAAAAGATTTCCTCCTTCTTGGTACAAAAAATACCCTTATGTGTCCTGTAGGTACTCATGTTCATAACTGCTTTAAATTCTGTGCTTCTCTTCTCTGTCAAGCGTGGTTTCTATTTATAGTTGAAACAGCATATGGTTAATTACATGTTCCATAACTGTCATTTACTTCATAACACACTAATGGTATCAGCAAATTTGAAGTTAATGGTCCCAAGACAACAACAAAAAACAAAAACAAGAACAAATCCATACCTCTTAGGTTCACGAGTTCTAGGTTTTAAAATTCTCTTTGGCTTAACGGTTTCTATTAGTAAAACCCAGACTGCACTAAATTATGAATAAATCCTGCCAGAAACATCCTATGAAACTCTGCTCCCAGGGTTTGCAATCATTCTTTTCAGGCTTCATATTGACACCTCCTTGTCTCCAATCACGCTGTGAAAATAAATAGGAATCGACGCACAGCAGTGCTTGGAGATGCTCATCTGGGAAAGTAGGGGAGGCTCCTGAATGCTGATGTCACTGTCATTTCCGAAATTCCAGCCCTGGCCACTCTCCCATCTGGGCTACTTTTCTAATCAGGAATTCTCTCTCCCAGCTTCCCTCACTACCCACTCACCTGACCCCTGGGGGAACTATGAGTCACTTCCTGTCCTTTCAACTTGTGGCTGAACTTCCTCTTCTGTAACTGCCTCACACTGGGGGGGGGGGGGG
>SJYV01022705.1:1094228-1112929 GCA_006410875.1 Neotragus pygmaeus
GGAGGCCTGGCGTGCTGTGATTCATGGGGTCGCAAACATCAGACACGACTGAGCGACTGAACTGAACTGAACTGAAACTGTCTCTTATACACATCTAGATGTGTATAAGAGACAGCTGTAACTGCCTCACACTGGGGGGGGGGGGGGCGGGGGGTGAGATGAGAAGAACTGGAAGGCAGACAGAGGGCAGAGGAGTCCCTCTCCATCCATATTAGAGTGAGCTGCCGAGCACAGCCAACTCTGGATTTCTTAGAAGATAAATGGTCATCATTATAGTAATGTCCTGAGTTGTGCATTTTTCCTACTTGATTTACCTCTAGGGTCCTGATTCCATTCTCCACTTTTCTGCTGCTAATTTGCAGCTTCAGGAAGGATGGAGGGTAGAAGAAATAAAAAGCAAATTCATCAATCTCACATTCATGAAAAGTCTGATGGTGCAAATCTGAGACCTACTCAAAAATAAGTTATTGGAAGGGCATCTGTTTCATTGAGACTAACCCTCCTATTTGTCATTAATATAAATTGGACGTAGTAAAAGTCTTAGCTTTCCAGGTCAGCTTTTTACTAAAACGATATTTTTACTATGGTAAATTTTTTAAATTAAGAATTCAAAAATTACATTACGGCAGAAATAAGCTAAGTATTTAACAAACACATGGGTGGAAGGTGACTCCCAGCCTCCCTTGGAGGTGGCGAAGGAGGTCTGTGCAAAGGCACAGGGGTAGACCTGCCACGTGATTTACCTTGCCCTGTCCTCCACCCACCAGTGGAAGTGCCAGTGCCCAGGAGACCCTGGAAGCTTGATGTTGCGTCAAGGGAGCCATGGTTGGCCTGCATCAGGAGCAGAGGATCTTGTCCTCAAGGCAAACATACTTTTAGTTGGCTGAGACTGTAACACTTTGAGGATAGGAACTGCAACCTTATCTGACACTGAATTCCCCCATGATTGGAAAAGATGATCCCCTTGTACCTGGAAAAGAGCAGGTATCTGGCCAGCGTTCATTGAATGGAACAATGAAAGTTGGATGAGTCATAAGCGTATACACACGAAAAATCAAAATACACAACAGACAGTTAATTCTGAGAAAAATTTCTGGCATGCTTTGCTCCTACATGCATATAATCAACTTTACTCTAAATATCACTAGGAAACTCTTTCGTCTTTTATGTCCATTTTTGCTTTCATGGAAAGCACCCAACTTTCAATATGCACCACACACTAAGACAGATTGTGAAATAATTTCTTGTGAAAAGGATTCAGTCCAGTCCCTTCTCCTTGACGTACCCACCTCCCGCCATCCCTGAAAATAAACCCAATCTCCATTGACTGAACAGATTTATTTCACTGTAGAGTACGAGGCATTTAAAAAGCAATTTGGGGTTATCAAGACTTTAATGAGAGGATGCTGACTGTGGGAAGGTTTCCTGGCTTCATGTTCTCACCATGAAGAAACTTCTTGCCCCCATCAGACTAGTCTGTGAGAATGACGCGTGGTTAAGATACTTTTGCCTTAATAACAAAACCTACAGATCCCTTACATATTTGTAATTATTTTCAGGCTCAACTTGATTTCTAGGTTTAAGACTGTGAAGTGACCTTTGGTGTTTCCTTTTCAAACTAACTGTGACTGGATCCTGGGACAGACGTGTAGGGCCTGTCAAGGAGGTGCCAACATCTTGTATTTATGCTTTTTTTTTTTTGTCATTCAAAGGGGCTTCTTCCCTGGTGGCTCAGATGGTAAAGAATCTGCTTGCAATGCAGGGGACCTGTGTTTGATCCCTAGGTCAGGAAGATCCCCTGGAGAAGGGAATGGCGACCTACTCCAGGATTCTTGTCTGGAGAATTCCATGGACAAAGGAGCCTGGTGGGCTACAGTCCATGGGGTCCCAAAGAGTCAGACACAACTGAGTGACTAACACTTTTATATTTTTTATTATTCAAAAATGTTTCATTCCTTTCCTTTTTATTGTTTAGGAATTAACATCAGGAATAACATTCATAAGGAAGAGATACATATCAAGATTTTAAAAATTCCTTAGTATATTCACAAGATAGCATTTGGTTGGAATCTCCAAAGTGGCTTTTACCATCTAACACTAGTATTTAATGACTAGATATAGCTAAATTTTTTTCTTTTTTTGGCCACAAGGCTTTTAGGATCTTAGTTCCCCAACTGGGGCTCAAACTCATGCACCTTACAGTGAAAGCACAGAGCCTTAACCACTGGACTGGGAGGGGGTTCTCTAGATATAACTGATCTTCAGTTATAAAAAAAATGAGGCAAGGGGCAGAGGGAGGAATGAAAAAGGAGGGAACTACAGCAATAAGCTATCCTCTGGCTGGCACCTAGATGGCGAGTCCAGCACTAGTATTTCAGCACACGGGTATTTTATGACCTGGCTGCTGTATACAAGCCTCCTTCTAACAAAGAAAGGCCCTGTTGTCTTTCCTATGTATTGGTGCCATTATTATGGATAGTATGTAGTTCATAGCTATTTCTCAAGTCATAAATTTTGACACTGTTCTCAACTTTATCTTTCTAAGCACAATTTTTTCTTGCTTGGTTCAGTTCTCCCATCTACAGAACGGCTTTCTGTGCCCTTTGCTCCCTGTCTGCCCTGTCCTAGGTAGTATTCTGGATTTCATCGGCTAAAATGACCACCTTAAGCTTCACCTCTCTCTCAACTTCCACCCACTCTAAATCACTGTAAATACTACTGCGAAAACGATGATTCCAAATCTAACTCTAGATTTGTGTTATTTTAAAATTTAGCTGCCCAGCTCCCTCCAGGATAAAACAAGCTTCTCACTGTTCTAGGTACCCTGTGATCACCCAGTAAGCTCACATTAACCCATGAGTAAATATTTGGCTAAAGTTCTTTGTGGCTAATGAATGCCCTGTTTGGCCTTCATTTTGCCTTGAGCTTGTTTTATTTAACAAATATTTTAAAGATTTACTGAGATAGGCATGAAAACAAAACCCCAAGTGTTTTTAAGCCTGCAGCTCTCAGGATTGCCATCATGACAGACCAAAAACAGAGGATGCAGTTGTAATATTGCACTCATTTTTCAATGTCAACATAAACAACATACTGTATTAGAAAAAAAAACCCAAGCATTCAAAACAAACATGCAAAAAACTGTGTTACTTCAATGCATTATTATACTCAAAAACACTTTGGAATTTTGTAAACAATTTACAAGGTATATTTATTTTAATAACTTATGACTTAAATAGTTACTAAAACGAAGCCATGTTTTTTTTCTTAAACTATATACATGATTTTCAACTTTAATGATTGGCCCACCACTGATGAATAGATGGTATTAGATGGTAAGCTAAGTAATTCTGAAGGCCTTGAGTTTAATTTTAAAAAACTATTTGCTTAGTCATAGTCCATCTTGTTGTTGTTACCAGGAGGTTTATAAAAATTTCCTTTTAAATTTTTTGGAAAAAAAAAATGTATATATTCAGGAAATTAGAAAAATGAGAGAGAGAGGGCCTGTAGGAATCAAAGACTTTTATGGAATAAGTTTTTGCTCCGAAAGAGAGTCAAGAGATGCCAAATAAAATGATCAAACCAACCAGCTAGTTGTGTGACCTTGGGTACAACACTGTGACCTCCCTGATCCAAACTTCTCACCAAAAAAATAAGGCCCCTTTTAGGGCTCTAAAATGCTACGATTTGTAAGATGAAATGTTATGCTGACAGTATCTGAAATCAATGTCTCCTTGGTACAGTGTCACAGGACTCCAGAGAAGATAAAGCATACGTACATTCAGGTGACACGACTGTAGACTCTACCCACACCCCTGCTACCTGAATCCAAGAAAACCCACATAGGAAAGTTAGGGTTGGTCTAACACTTTGTTGCTAGGAAACCATTGTTGACGAGCTCTAATCCAAGCGTCTGTGTGATTTCATACTGTGGTCTCTGACATAGCAAGCAAAGCATCCCGANGCTACCTGAATCCAAGAAAACCCACATAGGAAAGTTAGGGTTGGTCTAACACTTTGTTGCTAGGAAACCATTGTTGACGAGCTCTAATCCAAGCGTCTGTGTGATTTCATACTGTGGTCTCTGACATAGCAAGCAAAGCATCCCGAGAAACCGTAGCCTCTGTGGCTGCATCTTTGTCCTAGACATTAACCCCAACTGGTTCCTTTTTTTTTTTTCAATTTTATCCTTAAATGTACTGTTTTTGATCTCTCTCTGTTTTGTCATTCAATTCGAATAGAGACAAGAAGACAGACAGGATTCTGACTGGAGGGAGATGAATAAAAGTGCATTTTTAAAGGCAATCAATTATTATAAGACAGTTATTAAAATGTCTGGGTAAATGACCTCATACTGCACTCAGCTTGCAAATCCTCCAGGCAATCTGGCCCTGGGTGCATGTGGCCCTGAACTGCTGCCTCTGAAATGGAGTTACAGGAATATGTGGACTGTAGTTTCCGACTTCTCAGCCATTCCCACCACACCTGACACCATATCAGGCACATAATGCTATAGTAAAACACGCTTGGGCAACTTACTAAATAGTTATTATTAGAAAGGCCAAAAAAGAAAAAAAAAATTTAGAGCCTGTGAAGGCTTTTAGGCATTTTGTAGTTTGACTGGAGATAAACATTTGCCAGACTTTATTTTTTTGGGCTCCAAAATCACTACAGATGGTGATTGCAGCCATGAAATTAAAAGATGCTTACTCCTTGGAAGAAAAGTTATGACCAACCTAGACAGCATATTGAAAAGGAGAGACATTACTTTGCCAACAAAGGTCCATCTAGTCAAGGCTATGGTTTTCCCTGTAGTCACGTATGAATGTGAGAGTTGGACTGTGAAGAAAGCTGAGTGCTGAAGAATTGATGCTTTTGAACTGTGGTGTTGTAGAAGACTCTTGAGAGTCCCTTGGACTGCAAGGAGATCCAACCAGTCCATTATGAAGGAGATCAGCCCTGGGATTTCTTTGGAAGGAATGATGCTAAAGCTGAAGCTCCAGTACTTTGGCCACCTCATGCGAAGAGGTGACTCATTGGAAAAGACTCTGATGCTTCGAGGGACTGGGGGCAGGAGGAGAAGGGGACGACAGAGGATGAGATGGCTGGATGGCATCACTGACTTGATGGACGTGAGTCTGAGTGAACTCCGGGAGTTGGTGATGGATAGGGAGGCCTGGCGTGCCGGGATTCATGGGGTCGCAAAGAGTCAGACACGACTGAGCGACTGAACTGAACTGAACTGAAACATTGACATATTTGGAGTATTTACTAAACAGAGAATAAGCCACTTACAGGCTAACACAGTATACTGGTAACTTTGCTTCCATTATTCATTAACTTGTTCATCATAATCGTCCTTACTTGTTATTGGAATTTGCATTCTTTGAAATAAATATTGTCACTAGAATATTACAGTGTTCAAGATGCATATTCATGAATGTTCTCCCTGATATAAATTGTTCGAGGAAGGTTTATAGGGTCTACAGCATCCAATCGATTCTGGTTTTAATTCTCTCTTATGATGCTCGAATATTGTGTTAGAAGGTATCTGCATGATTATTCTTGATACTATGTGCCAGGCATTGATGCTAAATGCTTTATGCTCTCAATACAATGGTTCATCTCATCCTCACAACAACCTCTACAGTGGTACTGCCATCCCTATCTTACACAGGAAGAAACTAATGCTCAGAGAGATTAAATAAAGTGTTAAGGCCACACAGTGGAAGCACTGTAAGGCAAACCACAGGTTCTGCCCCAATTTTAGTCCTCAGTTATAACTAAATGGGAATAAGTGATACCAACAGAAAAGCTCTTTCAAATATTTTTGAAAAAAGGTAGGGTTTAAATTATAAATTTAAAAAAGCAACCAAATGAAAGAAAAAAAGACCACTCACAAAATTTCTCCATTTATTTATTCATACCTTAATAGCCATGCATATGTCATCACTGCAACAGAGAAGCTGAGGTGCAAAAAAAGAGATGCTGGCACTTAAACTGATGACAGTGAGGACTGTCAGTGATGAGAAGGAGGAGAAAGCTGATGCGTCAGGCAATGTTTTTCTCAAGGTTTTGACTTTCTTCGGAAGGTTCTAGGTGGAGACATTAGGGTTCCTGGCAGACTGAAGTCTCCAGGAGCTTAGGAAAAGGTGAGGAGCAGAAACAATGAGGGCATCATACTGACAGCATTTTTACAGGACATACACCCAGAGGAAGCACAGGAGCAGGTTTTTCGGGTGTGACCTTGCACCCTCCTGAGACTCTGAGGCAGACATCACCATCGCCACCTTGGGGACCAGCAGCAGGAAAGTGTGCACACAGCCAGGGACAGGGCCGGGATTCAAACCCTCAAGCCCGAAGCCTGAAGCACTCTTCAGGGTGCCTCACTGCTCCAAGTGGTCCTGCTGCAGTGTTCTAGCCAGGCAAGGGGCAAACAAGGAGACTAAGAGAAGAAGACCCTAATTTGAGGGGGCAGATCAGAGAAAGTACACAGAGCTGTAAAATAAATGAGGTTTTAAAGTCGAGGTTTTCATGTTTTTTTTTTTCAATTAGTTACTAGTCCAGAATTATCCCAGAGATCTCAGGGATTGTTAGAGCTTCTTTTCACTCATATAGGGAAAAAGAAAGAAAGAATTCTTCCTAGGTAGAAGCAAGAGCACAGAAATACTTTTTTCCTATCCCTTCTTGCCTCAGTCTGGACTTATATTCAATAGACTCAACTCAGTAGAAAAGCCACAGGAATGGGGCAATGAACACAGCCCATGCCTAATAACCTGATAAATAAAAAAATAAAAATCAGATGACTTGTGAACCATAAATATACTTCACTTTTTAAAAACAGTTAAGATTGCTCAAAAACAATGCTATTACCTTAAAATCGTATGCTAAATGAACTTTTGTAAATAAATCTTAATTTAAATATGGAGGGCTAGTTAGTATTTCATTTTGGGAATATTCTGCTATGAAATTCAGTTTATGAAGGAGACTAACTTTTTTCACTTTAAAAAAGTGTTTTGACTGAATCTTAACACACAAGAACCACTCCCCGCTCCGATATATGTATCTTGTAAATGTAGATTCTTTTATGGGAAGAGTACATAAAATAGGTTAACGAGCATTTATTTTTAGGTTCGAAGGTGCTTAAACATCATGTTAAGGATTCAGAATGCTACTGCTTTATTATAAATTATAAATTGTATGTTTGTTAGTATAAAACTTTTCAAACTTATAATGGTTTGTTAGTTTGGGACAGAATACAGGACAAATTTAAAATAGTTAAGAATTAAGATGAAAAGAAAAATGGTTCTCAATTCCCAGATACAGGCTTCTTCAGAGAAAGTGAAAATGGACTTTTTTAAAAATGAGAAATGAATTATAAACTGCTTTTTTTTTTTTTTTTAAAAAGGATATTATATATACTGTTAGTCATTAAAAAATGACCGTAGAGACTGAGTCACATTTTTCTGGTGACACAGCCCCCTCTTGTAAAAACATATACACATACCAATATGTTATGTGAACTGCAATCTTGCAGTGACTTCAAGGAAAAACTTGTTTTTATAAAAGAACTCGTATTTTCCCATGCTTCTTCATTTCTTGTGCAAGAACTTTTATGGAATTTGAGTAAATTGTGTTTTATTTATTTTCCTTTGTTCTTCCCTTCTTACTGGAAGAGAACATTATCTGGAGATAATCATGTTCAAGAAGAATAAATCATGACTTAGGAGATAATTCAAGTCAATGAACAACAATTAAAGTGTCTAATGCGGCCACTACTTTGGATATGGCAACTTAATTTTACTGGTACAACACATTTTATTCTAAGGCATTATATGAACTCACAGCAAGGAATGTTATTTCAGTAGCCTCCAATTTCATCTTTGTAGATTTGGTCTCTCTCTAACCCAGCTGACTGAACTTGAAGTTGTGTGGTGGTGGAAACAGTGTGAAAATCCTTGGCCTATTTCATCAGAGTCCCTGGAGTTTTTGTTTTTCTCTCTGCTTACTACCCCGTAACTCGCCAAATCATTATTCCTATGCACTGAACTATCAGCAAGCCTGTCTGGTGTTCCAGCCACCTGGAGCTGACAAATATTTTCCTACTATGAAGGACGCCATAGCAACTAGGCTTGTGGCATGGATACAGATCAGGCATAATGCTGCTACAGTTTAAGGTGAGAACAGACATATAGCACCCGCACCAGTATTATCCCAAAAAGTGTCTTGAGAACTCCAAATTCTTTTATCTTTTGGGACTAAGTTTTCTAGACACAAGATGGCAAATTACCTTAGCCCTAAGAGAAGAAAGGAAGTAATTAAGATGGCAAGTCTTTATGTTTCAAATCTGTCCATTTCTTACAGCCAATGCCACCTTGGACACATTAATGAACCTTTCTTTGGTTTTTTTCATCTGTAAAATGGAGATAGTAGTCTTGCCTCAAAGGATGGCTGTGAGGATGAAATGAGCTTGTATCTGTACTGTGGTTGGCAGATGTGAACCATATAATAACTAATAGCTTGTGTCACTAGGTTAAGGAGAGGGGCAATGACTATAGGGCATGAGGGAAATGGTCTCCAAAATAGGATGCAGATGAATATGTTAGAAATTTCCATTTGTGTCTATTTTAAATATTTAAGTATTTTTTTGATCTTTTAAGAAAATTTTCTGCCAGGATTCAATATCAGGATTTGATACAAGGCGTTAGGCTTCCCAGGTGGTGCAGTTGTAGAGAATCCGCCTGCCAAGCAGGAGATGCAGGATTGATCCCCTGCAAGTAGGTTGGGAAGATCCCCTGGCGTAGGAAATGGCAATCCACTCCAGTATTCTTGCCTGGAAAATTCCATGACAGAGGAGCCTGGCGGGCTATAGTCCCTGGGCTCACAGAGAGTTGGACACGACTGAGCAACCGGGCACATAGAGCACACACACACACCCCCACTTAAGCTGCAAGTCTGCCAGTGGATTCTGAGGGAGAGCGAAAGTCACAGAGTAGAGAAGGGGGCGCTGGTCATCATATGTCCACGCACATTTTCAGTACTGCCAAGTATCATGATGTATGGCAGCATACATGTACCTGATTGAGAAAATGTGTGGAATACACTGCTTGGCGGTGGTCGTTAAGATGCTAAGTTGTGTCCGACTATTGCGACCCCTGTCAGGCTCCTCTGTCCATGAGATTTGCCAGGCAAGAATACTGGAGTGGGTTGCCCTTTCCTTCTCCAGGGGATCTTCCTGACCCAGGAAGCAAACCCAGGTCTCCTGCATTGCAGGCAGATTCTTTCCCAACTGAGGTACAAGGGAAGCTAACATTGCTTACTTTTAGAATGGAAAGTCACTTTAAAAGATTCTTGCAGAGAAAGTATGGAGAGAAGATGATATTAATTACTAGCATAAGAAGTCAACCAGAAAGTGACAAAGCTGAAATTTCCCTCCCTCCAGTACTGGGACTACAGCAATAACATCTACAAGGTAAAAAAAAAGAAAATATGTTCAGACCTGACAAGAAGTCAACTGGAATAATTAAAATTCTCTAGAAGATTGTTTGAAATGAAGCTGTATGTGACTGTTGATGATCTTTGGCCTTTATGACTTGAGATAATTAATAACAGTGGAACATGTATTTTTTGTAAAAAATTCAGGGAGCTCCCTGGCAGTCCAGTGGTTAGGACTCTGTGCTTTCACTGCTATGGCCTTGAGTTCAATCCCTGGTCAGGGAACTAAGATTCCACAAGCTGAGTGGTACAGCCCAAAACAAAAACAAACAAAACAATCCCCCTAAAAACAAATTACAGATAGCTCTACAGAGAATACTGCTCAAAATCTTGTTATTAATAGGCGTGTACATTCGAGAGCGTGAAGCCACTATGCTTGGAAACATGGGGTAAAGATCCAGCATATTGGAGGGCCGTCTCTGATCACATGCTTCCCAACCTTTTCTTCTCAACCTGGCCTACGCTACATTTTTACCACACCCTGGGGTAAATGACCAGGCTGCTGGAGCCAGATGGAGTCTTTGGCTACCCCAGGCTCTGCTCAGCCAGCCCAAAGACTGAGGGGATTAGTATCTTCAGCATCCCTAGACCCATTTAGAGCACACATGGCAACCCACTCCAGTGTTCTTGCCTGGAGAATCCCAGGGACAGGGGAGCCTAGTGGGCTGCCATCTCTGGGGTCGCACAGAGTCGGACACGACTAAAGCGACTTAGCAACGGCNGGTGGCAGACGCTGCCCCTGACAGGGCATTAACAACCACAGGGAAAAGAGGAGCCCCTCAGTTCAGTCGCTCAGTCTTGTCCGACTCTTTGCAACCCCACGAATCACAGCATGCCAGGCCTGCCTGTCCATCACCAACTCCTGGAGTTCATTCAGACTCGCGTTCATCAAGTCAGTGATGCCATCCAGCCATTTCATCCTCGGCCATCCCTTTCTCCTCCTGACCCCAATCCCTCCCAGCATCAGAGTCTTTTCCAATGAGTCAACTCTTCGCATGAGGTGGCCAAAGTACTGGAGTTTCAGCTTTAGCATCATTTCTTCCAAAGAACACCGAGGGCTGATCTCCTTCATAATGGACTGGTTGGATCTCCTTGCAGTCCAAGGGACTCTCAAGAGTCTTCTCCAACACCACAGTTCAAAAGCATCAATTCTTCGGTGCTCAGCCTTCTTCACAGTCCAACTCTCACATCCATACATGACTACTGGAAAAACCATAGCCTTGACTAGATGGACTCTTGTCAGCAAAGTAATCTCTGCTTTTGAATATACTATCTAGGTTGGTCATAACTTTTCTTCCAAGGAGTAAGCGTCTTCTAATTTCATGGCTGCAGTCACCATCTGCAGTGATTTTGGAGCCCCCAAAAATAAAGTCTGACACTGTTTCCACTGTTTCCCCATCTATTTCCCATGAAGTGATGGGACCGGATGCCATGATCTTCGTTTTCTGAATGTTGAGCTTTAAGCCAACTTTTTCACTCTCCTCTTTCACTTTCATCAAGAGGCTTTTTAGCTCCTCTTCACTTTCTGCCATAAGGGTGGTGTCATCTGCATATCTGAGGTTATTGATATTTCTCCCGGCAATCTTGATTCCAGCTTGTGTTTCTTCCAGTCCAGCGTTTCTCATGATGTACTCTGCATAGAAGTTAAATAAGCAGGGTGACAATATACAGCCTTGACGTACTCCTTTTCCTATTTGGAACCAGTCTGTTGTTCCATGTCCAGTTCTAACTGTTGCTTCCTGACCTGCATACAGATTTCTCAAGAGGCAGGTCAGAAACATAATAATTACCTAACAAATATTAATAGAGTGTTAAAGGTCACAGAAATGAACCAAGTGGCTTTTAAATATATGAAGACTTAGCAATCTCCCTCTTAATAAAATGGATAAAAATTAAAGCTCTGGTAATATATCAATTTAATCTATAATGTCAGCTTTAATCTCCAATAAGAAATTATTGAAAGTTTGGGGGAAAGTTTTTAGTTGGCCAAATAGATTTAAGGTCATATATATTTAGAATATAGGAAACAATGATGCAGGATTCCCTAAATTAGTGATACTTCACACTGTTTTCAAATGTCTTACCAGGTATTTACATATTAAAGAGTTTTTTTTATAATTATCTGAGCCTAGAATCTCCATCAAATTTATATATTTTTACTAAATATTAAGATCAGGGGATTCATTCAATATCACAGTAAGGGAGAATGGCATTGAAGCATGTATACTATCATGTAAGAAATGAGGCACAGNGTATTTACATATTAAAGAGTTTTTTTTATAATTATCTGAGCCTAGAATCTCCATCAAATTTATATATTTTTACTAAATATTAAGATCAGGGGATTCATTCAATATCACAGTAAGGGAGAATGGCATTGAAGCATGTATACTATCATGTAAGAAATGAGGCACAGGCCTATGTTCGATGCAGGATGCAGGATGCTTGGGGCTGGTGCACGGGGATGATCCAGAGAGACGTTGTGGGGTGGGAGGTGGGAGGGGGATTCAGGATTGGGAGCTCGTGTACACCTGTGGTGGATTCATATCTATGTATGGCAAAGCCAATAGAGTATTGTAAAGTAAAATAAAGTATAAAAATAAAATAAAATAATATGGAATTAAAAAAAAGTGTCTAATCTATTTTTGCAGTTTTATCAATAGCTGGCCACAATTTTTTATAATCACATCAACCATGTAAACTCTATGTGAGGTATGAGTTACGAACCCAACATACCTCTGTCAGATCATTAATTCAACGTAGTACACGCATCTGACTACTTATGATTTCTCATGTGGATACATTTATATATTTACACATTGAGACACATATTTTCTTAAAAGTTTTTATTTCCACTTGCATTAAAGTTAGAGCACTGAATTGACATGCTTATAAAATTATGTAGATATAAAGACATGGGTTGAATTTCACTGCAGCACAGTTCAAGAGAGTTTTACAATTCATTTTTTAATAAAAAGGAAGCACTGGGTCTACTAGTATTGAGAATGACTGATGCAATAAACTGACAAAAACGTAAGTGTTTAATAATGCACTTACTTTGAAAGGCTCTAGGGAAACAAGAACTTTAATATATTGCTGGCAAGTTTACAGATAGGTTCAATTCTTACAACTGAAAATATCTATAGATATTTGGAAATATCTGTGACATTTACTAGTGGAAATATCATATCATATCTGAGGATACACTTGAAAGATGTAATAGCATGCATGAAATGATATTTGTACAAGGTTATTCATTGGCCTGTTGCTTGTGTTAACAAAAGATTGGAAACAACTATGTAATCAATGCTTGGGTGCTGATTATATGTTAATTCATATTCATATAATAAAATGCCATGCACCTGTCAAATACAGTGGGGACTATATTTCCATTCTGATATGATAATGTCTCCAAAATACTTTATTGAATGAAAGAAGCAGAATAGTGTGTAGAATGAAAGTTCTGTTGTGTGAAAAAAGAGGAAAACTCAGAATATATGCTTGCATTTTATTGCATTATTCCTTAAAAGAAATCTCTGGAACAAAATACAAGTGCTGAAAACCACTGCTCACCTGTGTGTGTTAGAATGGGAAAGTTGGTGTTAGAAAAATGAACTGTCATACACAGGAAACAGAGGTTGACTACTCACTATGCTTAAATTTTAATGATTTAACCAATTGGATGTGTCAATAATAAAATTAATTTAAAATAAGCTTGAATATCTGCCTATATTTATGTCTTAAAACTGTTCAACACAAAGTGTTTCCTAGACCACCTCACAGAAACAGTCACATATAGCTGTCAATAATGGGGAAAATCCATTAGCATAAGGATAGTAGATTTTGAGCAAAAAGATGAATATTTGCACATCTCCATGACTAAATTCACACTGTGCAGTGCTGTGTTCATAATCCCTTTGATGTTACTAAATTGCCTTAAACAGCCACACAAAAACACTGAAAGCATACAGTAAGACATTTTCTGGCTGGAAAGAGAAACCATTCGAAGGTTGTCTGTTTGTGTTTTTTAAGGAAACATCGCCAACACAGAAAAGAAATAGATCTAAGTGTTCTCAATAAAATGAGGTTTGAAGAAGTTGCCTTAGAAAATCAATCCACTCTTGCTACCTTTTGGATAACAACCAAAAATATCCATTCCGAACCTTGATGAAATATTTTCTTGCCTGCTTTTAACGAGTATGAGGAAAGTTTTAATAGAGGATCTTTATCATAATTAAAGCCTATTGTTTATAATGACTTTCAAGATATTATGTTCCACCTTTAAAAATCAATATTCCAGCAGAAATATTACCATTAGAAAAATTGGGACAAATTAATTTTGACCAATATTTTTGAGAGAGTCAGCACTGAAATTGCCACATAGAGAGATTTGAAGAGTCAAGTTGGGAAAGGAATGTGTGTGTAGTAGATAGTTTTAAAGCAGCAATTACTTAACAAACATTGTGTTTTTCTCTTAGGATGACTAAAAGAAGCAGATAAAATTCGTGTTGTTCACACAGCAGGCAAGTTGCATGCATTGATGAAAGAATATGTTAGTAATGGTTGAAATATTTTTGCAAATTAAATAAATACATAAAATTTCATAATATTAATCATCCATATAAAGTAGTCACTTTTATGTCTTCATCAGTATAATCTTAATTTCCTTTACCCCATATAATGGTAAATAACAACTAATATGAAATATAACTTGTTTTAATATTTTTTATTTTCTTATTTTAATTTTTTTTTGTTGAATAAGAGTATATATGAGTCCCATCAACAAGTACATGATACATAACAAAAGATAAAAATGAAATAAACTAGATTTCATTTGTCAGTCATTTTGACTAATTTTTCTCATTACTCTGTCTTTAAAAGGATAGCTTTATTAGTTTGCATAATTTATTCAGGAGGAAACACAAATCTCCATTAAACTAAAGGATTGTCACTTTAGTTTGTTTTTCTATTAATTTTACCTCTAAAAAAGGAATTAACTTATTTTGAAATAAATGTATTATTGCTTATAATTACTATCATGGTATTCTATGATCCTTACTAACCATCAACTATGTAGTTACCGAGTATGTTATTTATTTAATCTTAAAAAATAAATACAATTGTCCACATTAGATAAATAAGGGAAACTGCACAGTGATTGCATGATTTGCTTATGCTCTCTGCATCCAAAGGGCATTCTCATTCTCTTAAACTTAGTGTCTTTGGGAGACGTTGACCTATTGTGTAAATGATGTAATCCACATTATGTTTTATTTTATTTTAAGAATTCGTAGTAGTATTGGAAAAGCCTCTAATTTTTTTTTCATAATTATATTTAAAATAACTTTAATAGAGCTGTCATGCTTTTAATGGCTTGTCAAATCAATCAGTTACAGTTTTTCTAAAAGCATTGCATATTCCAGTTATAACCAATACTTTCACTAAACAGGTAAAATGTACAATCTCATAAATTTAATAAGACAGCCCCCAGAATTCTGTCTTAGTCTCAAATACTCTAATTCAAATTATGCTTTAGGAGGTTCATGACATTGTACAAGAGACAGAAATCAAGACCATCCCCAAGAAAAAAGAAATGCAAAAAGCAAAATGGCTGTCTGAGGAGGACTTACAAATAACTGTGAAAAGAAGGGAAGTGAAAATCAAAGGAGAAAAGGAAAGATACACCCATTTGAATGCAGAGTTCCAAAGAACAGCAAGGAGAGATAAAAAATCTTTCTTCAGTGATCAACGCAAAGAAATAGAGGAAAACAATAAAATGGGAAAGACTAGAGATCTTTTCAAGAAAATTAGAGATACCAAGGAAACATTTCATGCAAAGCTGGGCACAATATAGAACAGAAATTGTCTGGATCTAAAAGAAGCAGGAAGATATTAAGAAGAGGTGGCAAGAATACACAGAAGAACTGTACAAAAAGGATCTTCATGACCCAGATAATCATGATGGTGTGATCATTCACCTACAGCCAGACATCTGGTAAGTGAACTATAAACAAAGTTAGTGAGGTGATGGAATTCCAGTTGAGCTATTTCAAATCGTGGAAGATGATGCNAATTGATGCTTTTGAACTGTGGTGTTGGAGAAGACTCTTGAGAATTCCTTGGACTGCAAGGAGATCCAAGCAGTCCATCCTAAAGGAAATCAGTCTTGAATATTCATTAGAAGGACTGATGCTCAAGCTGAGACTCCTGGCCACCTGATACGAAGTACTGACTCATTTGAAAATACCCTGATGCTGGGAAATATTGAGGGCAGGAGAAGGGGACGGCAGAGGATGAGACGGTTGGATGACATCAGCAACATAATGGACATGGGTTTGGGTGGATTCTGGGAGTTGATGATGGACAGGGAGGCCTGGTGTGCTGCTCTTCATGGGGTCACAAAGTGTTAGACACAACTGAATGACTGAACTGAACTGAACTGAATGCTCAGTCATTACATGCATCCTTACTGATTGTGTGTGTGTGCGTTTGTGTTTGTATTAGTTGTTCAGTTGTGTCTGACTCTTTGTGACTTTGGTGAACTGTAGACGACCAGGCTTCTCCATCCATGGATTTCTCTAGGCAAGAATACGAATACTAGATTTGGTTGAATCTTTCTAACCCAGGGATCAAATCCAGGGCTCCTGCACTGCAGGTCAATTCTTCACTGTCTGAGCCACCAGAGAAGCCCTCATTACTGGTTGGTTATACCAAATGGTCATTAAAATTTTCAGAGCCTATGCACTGTAGTTTAATTTTCTCATTGTCATTCACGTTTTCACTATTGCGATTTTCTACAGGATCACTGCGCTCTCTCATTGTTCATGCTTTCTGTGTAAGTGCCATTTCCACTACAAACCACTTCTGATAGCATTCTAGAAAAGAAATTTAGGGAGGACAGTTTTTCCATGTTCATCCTGAGAAATATCTTGAAAAAGAGTTAGTGATATTTTAAAAATAAATAAAAAGTCACAGATTTAAGATATAGCAAATGTATAGACAGATGATATCCATTTTAAGCACAGGCAAACAGACCTCACACTTAATGAACATTGGATATTGATACTGATATTTAGTACACAGTGTGTCCTGGACAATGATGAGTAGCTATAATATCTCACTTAAATAATCCATGTTATCTCCTGGGACACAAATGATGCCACTTTTATAAACAATAAATCTTTATCTCTGGGTGTACATATTCAGGTCTCAGTCAACGTTATTGCTTTAATTGCTCAGTTGATACTATTCCATTCTATGGAAATGAATCTCACAGATTTTTGTCACTGTTGTTCACCACAAATGCTGAACTGTCTTTTTCTTATATCCTGTCACTTTGTGGAAACCTTCTGGCAGTTATTGCACTCTCGTTCCAGAAAGATGGACAGTCTGGGCAACACTTCTGAGGAGAAACCCATGTGAAAATCTTCTATTAAGAACCTGGATGAAATCACTGAATTTTCGAACACCAGTGGTTCTGAATCCTAAATGGACATTAGAACCATCTGAAAAATTTTAAAATATAATGATGAATTGACAATTTTCCTAGAAATTCTTGTTTAATTTTACTCAGATTGTGTTCTTGAAGTACTTCTTTTGTTTATTTCTTCCATTATGTTTTGCTTTTAAGTTTCCTATGGAATCTGATGTGTCACTGGTGTACAGAAATTCAAGTCTGATTTTTTAAAACTGGAAGAAGGAAAGAGTTAGTGGCCAACTAATTTCATTAGAGGCAGCATTACTTTGTGAAACATACAAGTAACCGGCTCTCTCTTAATGTTCTCAAGCCTTCCATAAGGCAATTTCATTCTCAGAGATTTTGCACACTTAATCTCAGAGATTTTGGCCCATTAAACTTGTTTATGCTTTCTGCATAGGAGCTAATTTGAAATGTTGTGTTGAAAAGTAGGTTACTGAACACATAGTGATACTAGCTAGCATTTTCTAAAAATACAAGGTGTGACATAAGCCAGCACAAAGTGGCTTGACTTTTAAGTAGGTCATTAGAAGAAAGAGCACACTGTGTTCTTCAAAACAGCCAATTCTCAATAATTAACCCCAGTAAACACCTGGTTATGTTCAGTAGTTCACAGTGGTTCAGATTGTAATTTTTCCTCTTACTTGGTTTCTCTCTTACATCAATTCTGTATTCTATATTTCCTACAAAGACCTTCAAAATGACTGATATGTTAATAATTACTTTTCTGTAAAGTGTATCTATTTGTTTTTAATTCCTATTATCATTCTAAATGTGAGATGAGTGACATTTCAGAAAAAGAAACACAGAAGCGTGGAAACTAATGTGAAGATTAAAACACTGGAATAGTAAATAGTAACTCTAAATTATCTGGTTTTGTAAAATACAAATTAATATTAAAGATACAGACATAGTAGTGGTAAAGTGAAATGTATTTAGAAAGGAAGCGAATTAATTCAGATTCTGATTGAGATAGAGAAATTGATCTATTTCTCTACTTGAAGGGTTCTCTCTTTTTCTCTCAATCCCCGGTAATAGGTAAGAAAGAAAGAAACAATAAAAAGTTACTTATATACTAAGAAAGATATTATAAAGGTGAATGGGATATTTAATTACAGATTATCTCAATCTTTTCTCAATAAACTAAGAAATGACCTTAATTGAATGAGGGTCATTCATTCAGTCAGAATATTATGACATGAGAAGAAATGAGGATTTAAGTGGTACAATGAGAGATTAATAAAAATATTGATGATCCAAAACAAAATCAAATTTAGAGATCATGAGTATGTAATAAATTAAATTTTTATGTCCCTTCCTATTTTTCCGATAATGTTTTGTTTCTCTGGAGAGAGAAGGGGATGCGTAGGAGGAGAAGAAATGTGCATAGTGAGACATAAATTATGATAGTAAATTTGCACAACATTTCATTTCATTCCACAGTTATTTAGTACTTATTATGTTCTGGGCACAGTGTAAATTGAGGTAAATATGAATAATTTTTGCCATTAATTATAAGATATCAGGCAACAGAAACTTAGAGTGATTATACATTAATTCAGATATTTTCAAACATTTTATGTAGGGTCATACTTTTAGTTGATTTGCAAAGATAACTCATTTTTTTCCAAAATATGAATCAGGCTTTAATGAAATAATTCAGACCTTTTCAATAGTTAATGGTAATTTTATATCATTGCCATTTTCACAAATGGCAAACAACCTGTAC